>CM041647.1:42080250-42137902 GCA_023333625.1 Bothriochloa decipiens | reverse complement strand
CCCCCCGCTGGACGTAGGGCCCTTCTTTGCCCAAACCAGGATAAATCGCTGTGTTCTTCTTGCATCACCCATCCGGACGGGTTACACACGCACACGATTACTCGTTGGCTTAGGACGCCCCCGGGTCCCGAACGCCGACACCAAGAGACTAGCACTTCTTCCTAGGAGACAAGCTGAAACATCCTCAATTTTCCACGAAGGGAAAATACACAGGATGGCGAATAATCCAATATTTCGAAGCTCAAACCATCACATTATCCAGCGTTAGTTGATACAGAGTTCCATACTTCAAACAAAAGAATACATTTAGAAGGAGTTACATAAATAGTCCATCGCCACACTGGCGGAGTCCTCAGAGTAGGGCGAGTGGCACGGTGAGTGGACATCCTGCTTAACATAAACCTCAGATTAGGGCAAATGTGCGTGTGATATAACTTTGATATTAATGATGTAATAATTAAACTTGGCTTAAAAGATTTAAAAACATTTAAATCTATCCAACACTCATATAAAGAAACATGAAGATCCAATAAGATTCTATAAAATCCGAATCATCCATTACATCAAGTGGGTACAAGGCGATGTCTCTAGCAGCTACGCTAGGAGACTCACGAGAAACGCACTACACACAGGTAGTTCTTAGCAAAAGGGGTGGACGACTATTCAACAACATGGTGAGTCTGGTCATTTGGCCAAACAGGGCCCATCATCTCTTGATCCTATTCTACACTAAACCATCCCTAGGGGCTGGTCCAGACTGTAAGCTGTGGGAGGAATACCAATGCCAGAAGCTTGGATCTGCTCGTCAGTCATCCAAAGGCGAGACACGTAATGACGGGCCTCCTCGAGCTAAGGGGTGGACACTGACTATCCGCTGAGTCCAGTGCTGGGGCACCCACTCAAGTTGAGGCGAGATTGCCCCAGCTTGAACGTCTCAACTCTGACCTTCTTACGGGCTCGTAAGGGAAGCTCGTCCTGTAGTTCCTCATACTCCCTGACTCTCTTATGATCTGACCTCTTCCAAGCCTCCATGGTGCATTTGAGCCTGTCCATGAGGTATGCCGTCTTATGGACATAGTTGATCAGGTGTCCCTGGTTGTAGCTAGCAAGAGTGTACTCCTGCAGCAACTTCTCGCGTTGAGCCTTGCACTGCTCACGGAGTTTGTCCCTGTAGGCGGCATCTTGACTCTTCTCCTAGAATCTCTTTGCAATGTCTTCATTCTTCTCAACTATAGTGGTTTCTAGCTCTTCGATCTTCCTGATGAGATGGCTGTTATGGATCTGCAGCTTGTCCATCTCGTTCATCAGACTGGTGATCTAGTCCCGGTGAGTGTGCTCCTTGCATGCCAACTCATGCTTTAGGTCTGCAATCTTCTGCTTATAGGATGCCTCCTTATCTTCTGACTTGCGGATCCTCTCGTCAACCTCCATTAGGTAGCGACAATCACGATGTCCCTTTTGCTCCAACTCAGCAATGTACATTTCCTGACACTGCAGGTACATCACGGAGGTGTGGTGGCAAGGGTTACGGTCAACTCTGATATTCTGCTCAGCGTAAGCGATCTCCTCCCAAGTACCCTACTGAATGTTGAGGGCACGAGGAAGTAGACAAAAGCGACTCTCCTTCAGGTAGTCAGCCCCGTTGCACAGCACAGTGCGAAGTGCCTGGTGTGAAACAGTCTGAACACACATGCCGGTGTCATTGTCGAAGGCAAAGTCAGTGAAGGTGGCAACTCCAGGCAGGTTCATGCTTGCAGGTACGTTGATATGGACTGCCTTGTAGCCCTCGATGCCTCCTCCAAGGGCGGGCTTGCCACGGCAAAGATACTCAACGTTCTCCACGGGAACACCAAGCTCGGTAAGAACCTTGCGAAGCACGTGAGCGTAGCCTCCATACTCCGTCCCGTCGAGTCTGTACTCAATGACATCCATCGACGGCAACGGACCAAGTGGCAAGTTCGGGTCCATCTGCAGGTTGACACAAGAATGGAGTTAGAAAAGTTTCAGAGAGAGGTAAGCCATGCATAAAAGCGTATGCAGTAGTCGATGTATAACTGAGAGATTTCAAGATTCTCCTAATTTTATCATCCAATCCTATGGGTCTCGTCCTAGGGCCAAGCATGGCTCTGATACCAACTGAAACATCCTCAATTTTTCATGAAGGGAAAATACACAGAATGATGAATAATCCAATAGTTCAAAGCTCAAACCATCACATTATCTAGCGTTAGTTGATACAGAGTTCCATACTTCGAACAAAAGAATACATTTAGAAGGAGTTACATAAATAGTCCATCGCCACACTGGTGGAGTCCTCAGAGTAGCGGCCGCTTCTGGGGCAGCTGGGGAAGGCGGAAGTACAACAAATCTAAAAAAAGAAGCCTGAGCGTAGGAACGAGACGTCTACTCCTCATCGGTGAAGTCGTAATCAGGTTCACCTGCCAAATAATTTTTAGTACGGTTTGTACTGGCCACATCTCCCACCCTATGTTTTGCTTTTGCTATGTAGTATTTGGTGGGATACAAAGGATACAATCAAACGACCTAATATATGGCTGTGGTTCCCTATGCAGATAGTGACCAATATTATATAATATAATTCATCAAGTTTTAACCCATCTCATCCACATATCCAACCCATTCCATCACCATCACACACATCTCACCCTCTCGCGCTCAGTCGACAGGTCCAACTCCCTCTCAGAGCCTGTCTCAGCGGCTCACAGCCCAAAGGGTAACACCAGGGGGAGAATAGAAGGACTTATCTCACTACTCCCGAGAAGCGTGGGTCTTAGGAAAGAACCATACCAGTGGCTCACGGACTATATATATATAGATTCATAAACTCTGCAGAGCGTGTACTCCCGTAACCACAAGATCACTATCATCGGCGATGCCCCGCCTAAGCTGATTCTGACTGCTTTCGAACCGGTGCGATGCCACCCTACCACTCAGTACTGGGACATCCCGGATAGGTACCACCGGCACACTGAGACTGTGAGACATAGTACCGAGCCCCGAGGTCACTATGTTCTCTAAGGAGGGTGTGGGTCTCCATGCCCGTACCTCCCGATACTATCTGCTAACAACCTAGTAGTAGTGGCACCGTCCTAGCTAGTTAGACATCCGTCTCCCGCCCATACAAGAGCGAGTGGTGAGCACGTAAGTCCCAAGGTTTTGGTCCTCAAGAGATATCAGGTCCTAGGGGATCAGACAGGATTATCTTCTCTTAGCGACTACAACAGTCCGTGCTTCAACAGCACCTCCTACACGGGGCTTCGCTCCACGAAGGTTCTCACCCCTGGGATCACCATATACCTCACAATGTGCCCGCCACAAGCACCTCACACGGGAATGCCCAGAACACATCCTCCGGCAAGACTCGCCCACATGGCTCATCGTAGAATCCTGTCCGATCGACTCAACCCTCACCACACACCCAAGACGCACGTAGCACTCTCCCTGAGTAAAGTGGCACCACGTGCCTTATCCATATAACCCTACTCTCCATCATGCATCACATCACATAGATATAAGCGTAGTAGAAGTAAAGCATCAGAAGTAAATAAGCATACGTCTAGCCTATCAGCGGGTGTGCAGGAGTAAGGTTGCGACAAGGTAAAGGCTCATCAAGCAATTCTACCATGCAACCTATCATCAGGTAATATTCATAAATAAAGCACTAGCAAACTAGATATTATGCCATGCGTAATAGGATCTACGAGGTTGGGTGGGGTGTGGCACCTACAAAGTCATCACCGAGCTCCTCCTCGTACTCGTAGTCGTCCTCCTTAAACTGCTCCTCTGAAACGAGACATAATAGCCGCGTTAGCGGCTCCTATAGAGTCAACACAAAGAATCAATAAAATTCAATAACTCCAAATACACTCATACATAAGCCTATGACGTAGAGCTCATTTTTATGAAAATTTGGACACTTGGTTCATATTTTTCGGAGTTCATATGAAGAAGTTATGAATTTCTAAAGTTTATTCGATTTTCTAAAAAAGAAAAAGGGCGGATTAATCTCGACGCGACACATGGCAGCTCCTGATTGGGCCACGTGGCGTGCGGGCACAGTGCAGCTGGAGCTGGGCTGATGTCATGCTGACGTCAGCACTGACGCGGGGTCTGGTGGCTGGATGATGTCATGCTGACGTCAGCACTAACGGGACTCGGTCAGTGGCTGACAGGTGGGGCCCACGGGTCTGGTCACTGACAGGTGGGGCTGGTCAACGGTCAACGTTGACCAGTCAATGGTCAACGCCGACCGGGCCTCGGCGGGCCTGGACAGGGCTCGATCTAGGCCAGGTTGGGTCGGCCCAGCCCGTACACATGTCGAGCAGGGGGTAGGCCGCGCGGCATGTCTAGGCTCTTAACGGGCCAAGTCTATGGCCTGGTCTGACTGGTGCTGCATGGACTCAGTCCATGGTGGACCGTAGACACAGGGGCTGAGTGGCGTGCGGTGGTTGGTCCAGCTGGCCGCGTGGGCCTGGTGGACTCGGTCCACTCGGGCACAGGGGAGATTCCCCCTTCTCCTTCCTCGACCCGTGCACACGCGGGTGCGACGGCTTTGGCCAGCGGTGTGCAGTGAGTGGGGCGCTGGTCGGCCTAAGCTTGGCATGGTAGCGGCTATAGCGGCGTTAGGGCATGGCGAGAGCGACCGGGGGGTTACGGCGGGCTCACGGCTCCCGAGCTCGTCGGCGCACGCATCGCAGCGGCGGTGGACGGCGGAGCACGGTTGCGGGGAAACGCGTCACACTCGGAGTAAATTGGACTAGTGTAATGAGTAAACGAGGCCAAGGTGAGGGTGGCAACGGGGTCCATGCGGCCTTGCGGGGCATGGCCTTGTCGGTGCGCGCATGGCGGCGGCGCTGAGCGGCGAGGACGCGGTGGCGGGGTGCAGCAGCGGCTTGGAAGTAGCTTGGACTCGCACAAGGGCTAGGTGACACTCGAGCGAACGTGGCAGGGTTACCAATTTGGGCAGAAGCGACCCTTAGCCGACGGCGAGCAGCAAGGCACGGCGGCGGCTGTCGGCGACGGCGAAGCCAAATTCGTCGGCGTAGCCGGACGTTGGCCTTCATCTTCTCCTCCATTTCTCGATTGGAGCAGCTAGGAGCTCCAAGACCTATCTAACGCGGTGAGAGGAGGCTTGGCGGAGGCGCACACGGCGTGTTGGCCGCGATGGCGCTCCGGCGACCGGAGTCCGGGGAAACCGAGCCGGCAAAGGTGCTAGGCCTCGTCAGTGGTCCATGCCGGCTCCCTAACCATGTCAGCTACGCGTTCAGAGATACAGCGGACTACTCGTGGAGCTAATGAGGGGAGAGGTGGCTGGAGAGAGCGGGAACGCGGTGGTGTACTCACGGCGGCCATGGAGCGGGCGGAGGTGAGCTCACCTTCACGCGGCGTCACTTCGGGGACGGTCCGGTGAGGCTGTGTTGGCTCGGTGGAGAGGAAGAAGCACGAGGCGACAACTTAGACACACAGGAGCTTCGGGTCCTCCTTCCTCGATGGCTCATGTAGCAATGACGGCGGCACGCGTGGGTCCGGCCCTGGCAGCGACAGCTCTTCCCCGCCTCCCTCTTCTCCTCTACTTGCTTGGACAGGTGAGTGGTGGTGTGGCGACCTGGCAAAGGCGGCTGGGCATGGAGGAAACCCTAGCGCACCAAGCTCGGCCTATATAGCCGTGCCGGCCGGCCATGGACGGCAGGGACAGAAGATGCCCATCGGGCGGTCAGGGGCTCTTGTCGGTTAGGGTTAGGGTTTTGGGGGACGGCGTGGCCAGGCGGTTAGACGGACGGGGCAAAACGCGGCCGTACATGGGCGGACGGTGGAGGCGCGCATGGAAAAAAAATGGCGCGGCGACGCGACGCGCGGTGGACAGAAATGGGAGGAGGAGGAAGCTGACAGACAGGTCCCACGCGGCAGCGAGAGAGAAAGGGGAAGGCACGGCCGCGAGCGACGGCAGGCCCTTGCTGGGCCGGTCGGCCTCGCTGGGCTGCGGCAACGCGGGCGAGCGAGCGCGCGCGCGGGCAAGCGAGCGGCAGGTGGCCTTGCTGGGCCGTTGGCCGGCTGGGCCGCAGCGCGGGCGAGCGGTAGGGCACGGCCGGACTAGGCTGCCCGTTGGGCCGGCGCGGGGAGGCGGTAGCAGGCCGGCCGGGGCTGGTTGGGCTGCTTTGCCTTTTCCATTTTTCTTTCTATTTCTTTTCTTTTTCCATTTTCATTTCTATTTGTTTCCAAGCCAAGCCATGATTAATTAGTGTATGCATGTTAATGACTATAGCACCAACATCATACTAGGTCCACTAGAGTCTCATGGGTATGCTGGAAGCCAAGTCCGAGGTCAGTAGCGCATATATATACACATGCGATAAAAGGTTATTCGATTTTATTAGTCATCACATAAAACCGATAAGAGGCTATTCGATTTTATTAGTCATCTCATAAAATCGATAAGAGGCAAAACATTTTCTAGTAAATTAAATGCAATGCTCATGCTAAAATTAGGCGCTACTTATACAACTATTGGGTGGTTGCCTACATGACATTCACCAGACATTGGTATGCTTTGAAAACATTTTTGAAAGCTCGTGTTTTCGGTGCTCGAATTTCGGGAATGTTACACAAGCCCTCCAAGTAGCTCAACCTTGCTCAAAAATATTCTAATAAGTAGCTAGCCTAGAGAGTAGAGTAGAGAGTGAGTACTGAGCTCCAAATGAGTGTGTCTTCTATTGGGGTGCTCCTCCTCTCCATATGTAGTAGCCCTGAAGGTGGTTTGGGAGTATTCTCGAAAAAACCGAGCAGCACACCGCCCTCCATCGCATTCATCATACTAACACGAGCTGGCTGGGCCCGAACTGAAGTCTGGGTGTGTCAACCGACCCGGGTGCGTCGGCCGACCCGCTCCTGGGTCGGTTCGCGACCGTCTTTGCTTGGTGGGCTCTAGATCGGGCTTGGACTATTGTGGAGTTGTGGATTTGGCCTGAGGGTGCTCTGGTTGGGCTATGGCAAATAAACTTTCTAGAAAGACATCTTTTTTAGTGTACATATTCCTTGTACTTGGTTTATTTCCTATATAGTGACAAAACTTTCACAACAAGTGGGATTCCGTTAGTAGTAAAGGTATATGTATGTAAAAATATATAATTTTTCCCTTTTTGGTTCTAAGTTGGCAGTATAAAGTCGTCGTTAACAACCACAAATAAAAACCACAGGCGCCAGCCAGCAAACACTCCTCTCTATTATCAAGAGTTGGGTTACAACGTCGTATGGTGGCTTACAAGAGAATGATCTCAGTGAAACCCTAATCTGGGTATATGTACCGTACCGTGGGGGCAAGCACCCCCCTTGCACCCCAAGCATCCTCGGGGGCGCACCCCAATGGGCCACTTCAGCCTCGCTCCGGCCCAGCCTTTGGCTCTCAATGGGCCTCCGCTTTGCTCGGGCAGAAGTCGACCTTTATAATGTGCAACTAAATTTAAAATATATTTTAAACTACTATAAAGCAAAGATCCACTAGCATATTTCTTTGTGATTCCATGAAACCACATCATCATGCAGTCCCCACAAACTAAGCTGCCACATCACTAGCTCCCCACATCCTAATAACTTCTGCCCATTCAATGCACCCATTGAGTCTCCGTACAATCCATCCATGTAACTTAATTTCATCTTCCTTGCAACCTGTGTCCTTTGGTTTGTTAATCTCATCATCTTCAATAACTGATTAGCCATAATGCCATGGGGACTTCTGGGCTTTGACATTGATCTATTGCCATGCCGGCCACCATCCGTCACTCTCCTGTGCTATAAAATTCAATCTAGAGTCTATGTATACTACTACACTGTTCTCCCTTTGTCTCACCATTTTTTCCTTACCTGGATGTTGCTCAGCTTCTTCCATGATGGTTCTTATGATTCTTACCGTCATTTCCATCCAAGATCGACACAGCCACAGAGGTGAGGCATTCCTTCATCGCCGTGAAAGCTCATGCATCATCAAAATTGAAAAAAGCATCTAGCGTTTGCTCAAGGCTTTCTCATACGCAAATAATACATGTATATTCACGTGCCCATACATGTATCTTATTTTTTCACCACATGGACTGTCTTAAGTCTTCATCCAGAAGGCATCAAAATTTGTTATAAGGAACTACTTCAGTCGTCATCAATAATTACATGGTGAATAATTGAAAACCATTTAGTTGTGTCATAATACACCATTTTTCTGAACGTTCGACATAAATTTCAATTCCACAATTTTGTCAGCAAGACTTCTGTTTTCATCTAATAATCAACTAAGTTTCACCATCTAATTCCAGCAGTAACGCGCGGGGAATGCACCTTGTTCAACAGAAATAGGAACCCTATTCTTGTTTTTCGGTGATATCCGGAGAATTTGGATGATTTGAAGACAAAAAAAGTAGGTGTGGATTTCTCTTTTTGTATTCAATTTGTTATTATGTTAGTGCTGGTATACAGGTTTAGTTTTGCACATGACTGCAAGATTTGTTTGGAAATTTGGTTAATAATATAGTTGGGAGTAAAATCAACATAATATTCTATTAATCTTGTATTCTGCCTGTTTGACAGGGCGATGATTGGTGGCCATGAGGGCCGTCTGGAAGATTACAACGGACCACCAAACATGTATGTAGATACATCTCATCGATCTCACTGTTATTATGTAATAACCATATATTGTTTAGAAACTTGCTGACCTGATGATGACGTGGGAAAATATATCATTGAATGGCAGCTGGATATTGCCTGCCTGATCCAAGGTGATATGGATGAGGATGAAGTTGAAGATTAACGTGCAGCCCTAGGCAGCAACAGCAACAGATTAGGATAATTGCTAACTGCATACTAGTAGCCTTTGCCTGTTTTTGGATTACGCCTTCGTTCTACTCCCCTGAATTGCTATCTGCATGTCATATGCTTGTTTTATCTGGATTGGATTGGGATCCCTGTATAGTATCTTAATAGAATATTTGAACTGCTATCTGTTGCTAAGATATGTCTTTGATTTTTTCTTGACAAAAGAAACAATTTTATTAGCAGCATCTAGCTGCAATGGTATCAAAGGGATTACAGTTTACATTCTGCAATGCCGTGACTAGGGGACAATTGCATTCATGAGAAGCATTGGTGCAGCTAACATTTTGTAGATTACAACTTAAGATTTGAGGGCCTGAGTGGGTACGATGTGTGTTGTACCATTGAGCTGTCTATGAATCTTGAGAACTTGGAATCTGTTGCTCCCCATGCAGTTAAGAAACATTTGAGTGAAGGGCTTAGCTTCCCAATGAGGGGAGTGTTCCAAATCAGGACCGCTAAAATAATGCACCAGCAGCTGATTGTCAGTGAGGAAGGACACTTCTTCAACTTGGATTGAATCAGCAATGCGTGCTGCAAACTCCATGGCTGCTGCTTAGGCCATGATAACAGAGGAGATGTTGGAGATTTGCACTTGGATGTAGAGCTTGAGATATCTTCTTGGCTCTAAGAAGAAGATTCCTAGCCCTGCTCGTCTTGTGCCTGTCCTTATGCCATCAGGAGCAGTAGATGAATCAGTGTAGCATCTAGCTCCATCTAGCAGAATTGGGTACCTGCAAGAGAAAGAATTCCTGGGAGAATTCAGGGCAAAGTGTGATTGTTGGACATGGCTGACCATATCTCCTGCTTCATTGGTGGCACCTGCAACTGTTCTTGAGATTCTGGCCATGGCAATTGAGGAGCCATGTTGATCTCCTAGTTCGTTGCCATGGTTCACAGTCTCAATTGCAACTTCAGATGCATAGACTTTCATTTCCGCCTCTACCGCATGGTGTACCTGCAAAACAGTCCAAGTTTTTCTCTGGAAGCGACAATCATTCCTTGCTATCCATAAAAACCACATTGTTGTGGCAATTGCTTGAAACTGTTGGTCTGTGATTGCTGGTGACATGATGATGGCCAATGCCTCCTGTAGTCCATCTTGCTCATTAGGAAGATTAGAAGATCTAATTGGAGTTTTAAAGGAAAACCATACAGCTCTGGCAAAGTGACAGTGGAAAAAGATGTGTGCATCATTTTCCAGCATCTTGCACCTATCACAGAGCTTATCAATTTCAGTAGAAATGCTACCAGCTCTTGCTCCTGTAGCAATTGCACTTCTAATAACTCTCCAAATAAAAACTTTGAGATTCGGGGATAGAAGTTTATGCTTCCAAGCTCTTACCATGATATCTCTGGCAGCATCTGTAATACTCCTGGATCCCATCACACTTCCATTAACCTGCAATTAAGAGTTTAATAACCTAAAAGCTTCTTTGGCTGTACAGTTCCCTTTCGCAGCCGGCTTCCAAATAACCTGATCTGGGGTCTCCGAATGTATGACCTGTGTATTCACAATGGCTTGTACATCATGGTTATCAAATAATTGTTCTATGAAGTTAAAATCCCAATGATGTGTATTGCTATCCCAAAGTTGAGAGATACTTTTGGTAGAAATGGCACTTGAATTGGAAATTTAATGTGATTATGTATTTGCTGCCATATGGGGCACCAAGGAGTGGACCAGATGCTAGATTCCCCGTTGTGGATTTGCACAACACAATTGTCTATAAGGATTTTCTTTACCTGGAGTACCGAGGACCAAAAGGCTGATTTGGTTCTTGAGTTTTGCGCACACCAAAAGCTTGTATATGCTGCCTGGAATATTCGCAGATAGAAGAGGATTTTTACCTGTGGCAATATTCCAGGCAGCATGCACAATAAGACTCTTGTTCACCGTCCAAAGATCTCTGATCCCTAGGCCTCCCTCTTTCTTGGGTCTGCAAATATCCTTCCAAGATCTGAAATGAAAGGTAGAGGTGGCATTGTCTTCTCTAACTTCAGACCACCAGAATTTGCTGATGATGGAAGTGACTTTGGAAATGAATTTTTTAAATAAAAGGATTGTGGACATGTAGTAAATGGGAATAGAGGCCAGGACAGAGTTGATATAAACAAGTCGACCAACATGATTAAGCTTGTTGGCTTTGATGGTGGTGAGTTTGGCTTTAAATTTATTGACGATGAACTCATAAGCTTTGGATCTGTCATTGTGATTGAAGATGAGAGGGTGGCCAAGGTATATGGAGTTAGGTGCCATATCACTGACTGGGAAAATTTCCTTGACCAAATCTTTGGTTATCAACATTTTTGCTACAGGTTATGGAAGACTTGGAGAGATTAGGAGTTTGACCTGAAACTTTACAGAATCTCTGAATGATATTTTTGATATTGCCTGCTTCTTCCCTGGTAGCTTGACCACAAACAATTAGATCATCTGCAAAAAGAAGCGCATGGATTGGAGGACAATTGGGTCCTAAAGTGATACCTTTGATATAGTACTCCCTGGAATGTTGTTGCAGACAAATAGATAATTCATTATAGCTATTATGAACAAATAGAGAAAAAAAGGACAACCTTGTCTAATACCTCGTTGCGGGCAGAAAATTGGGCTAGGCTCTCCATTGATGAGCACTGAAAGGTTAGTAGTGGATATACATTTGTAGACCAGATTGAAGAAATGATTATTAAAGCCCAGTCTTCTCATTGCATTAACAATAAAGTTCCATTCAATTCTATCCAGAGCTTTTGCCTCGTCCAATTTAAGGAAAAAAGCCTTTTGCTTCCAGCTCTTAAGATTAAAGCTACGAATAATTTCCTGAGCAATATATTTTTTTGTTGATGCTCTTTGCTTGAGAAACAAGACCTTTACTACTAGTCAGCCACATATATATTATTATAAGCTTACATAAGCAAAATTTGGTTTCCGGAAACATCAGCCTCGGCAAATTGGTCATTGCATTATTTTACGTGGCATTTAGGCTTTGTCTGGTTATTTTCGTGCGGTCTGGGGGATACTCTTTCTGACCTTGTTGGGCCTGCATTTGCTGCGGCCTGGTGTGGTGAAAGCAAGTACACAGTGAATTTTTGGCCCGGTGGAAACATCCCATTCCATTGTAGCTCCCGGGCTAAGCTCGGGGGATGCAGCTACCAACCGGTAGATGATCATTCTAAACTGTCTAAATGTGATATATCATTACTAGCCATATAATTAAATTCCAAATAGATCAAGCCCAATTTGTATCACACAAATTAAATATCGTTTTTGAGAGATAGGAAATACAAATTTCAGAGAGTAGGGCCATTCAACTAACCACCGTTACAAGAATCCATGGCCTCCAACTCAACATCTAGGTAGTACATGCCACAATTATATTGTATAGTATAGTAGGAGTAATGTTTAGCTACACTCTAGTGGGCGGAATGATCTTCTGAACCTGATGAGAGGCGCCCAATCAATGAACCAATGTGTAGTAAAGTAAGTAGCTAGTCCTGTGTCGCAGGGCTGGCCGCCTATCACAATATAATCAATACCTGTTCTTCAACTAGAGGATCCATTAGCTAGTTTGCTTCTTATTTGACTGACTTCATCATGCCTATGCTATCATCTATCAGGCTTTCAGTTCCATATATATGGAGTTGAAGTTCTTCTGTGGCTTGCTTCTTGTAACAAAATATATTGTTATTCCTGCCAGTGTTGCTTTGAGAATCATTTTTGCTTATGATGATTTTCGGCGGCCCAGCTGTGAGCACTAGTGTTCAAGTCATGGTCAGTTTGGTAGTAGACGACATCCCCGTGGTCGCTGACGAAGTGGTCCACTCTGAGGCTCCTGAGGAGCACACCAAGGAGGTGAAGTGGCAGCGGCCCTGACTTCTGCGGCTCCCGGTAGTATCGCCCTAGCACCGGCTTCGCTGCCTTGGTCTGTTGTTTTCAAATCAATTTCCAAATTCAGTTTATATGTAAACTAGAAGAATACAATTCATTTGTAACTTTTGAGTATTAATTCAGAAGCACTATATATGAGCAGAGCAGCTTACAGCTTCAACAAGATGGTAGTGCGGGATCTGCGGGAAGAGGTGGTGAATGACATGGGTGCCGATGTCGTGGTGGATGTTGTTGATCCAGCCGTAGTCCCTGTCCACCGTCGTCAGGCCACCGCGGAGGTAGCTCCACTCCTCGCCGCGGTACCAGGGAAGGCGATCATGGTGGCCATGGTGGTGCAGGTACGTCACCAAGTCAAGCCACATCACAAACACCTGCATACATACATTCAGTTAGGGACATGATATGCATCCATATCATCAGCAATACTGATTTTGGTACTTGTTTGAGTTGCTTGCTAAGCTAGCTGATGATTTTGGTACTCAAACGAGTACTAGTTGCTTATAAGCAAACATTAGGTAGTTGGTTGGTTGGTTAGTTAGTTAGTGGGGGAAAATTGATAATAGAATTGACGATCGAGGTAGGACATTACTGGAGTAGGAGAGAGTGATTGGTTGGCTTTCTTACAAGGTATGGGACGCCGTACATCTTGAGGACCTGGAGTGGGCCGAACACGCACGCCATGGCGAGGAGGGAGGCGAGCATGATGCACCAGCAGGTGGTTGAGAGCATGATGTCGCCCTTCTCCTTGGGGCTGAACAGCTCGCTGCTGGGAAGAAAGTGGGAGCCCGACTTGCCGGGGCTCCTGTACAACTGCATGGATGCAATCACAACACCAACTATTCAGCTGAGTTTGTTTTCATCAGTTGGAGACCGAACATTTGAAAAACAAAATTATATTTAGATTAACAGTACGTACGAGATAGACAGGGAATGCGAGCAGCGGGAATGGGACTGTGAATCTTAGCTTCTTGGTGCGAGGCTCCAGTTGCCGGTACAGCCCCTCCGTGATCTGCATTATGTATATTGCAGGCAGGCAGGCAGCTCCCATTAAGTTTCAGAGAAAAAATTGGCACGGATCGGATTCAATGACAGATATTATATTTTCCATTATACTGTATATTTGTAGTAAAGACGGTATATATCAACCGAAAGCAAGTGCATTCATCCAGTTGTCAAATGCAGGAAAAAAAAACTAAAAGCAAGCTAAGTGTGTTTGGGTTCGTACTTCGTAGAACAAGCCAACAATACAATTGTTTATTTGCAATAGTCCCTTGATTGATAGTAACTTTGTTAGGATCCAGTAGTAAGACAGTGACACTCATTTAACAGCATCTTGTGCCTGAATGCTGTTTGCGTGTGATGGATACTTTTTTTTTTTTTTGAATGAACAGGAGGGGCAAGGGAGCCTCTACTGAAAATATATTAGAGAAAAGCAAAACGAATAGAGTACATCACCTTACTAAGCACAGCATAGCAGAATACATTATTAGGGGACTAAATAGGGAAAGAAAAAATGAAACAGGGAGAGGACCAGAGGTCTCCAGATTTAGTCTAAATGGTGATGGATACTAGCAGTGTATAAGATTCAGTATTTACTACTGTAGTACGTATTAGCAAACAACTCTGGTGATGAGTCTAATTTTTTTTTTTTTTTACAGATATAGATCTAGCTGCTGCCAGCTTTTGGCTTTTGATCTGCTGCTGATGGTGCAGTGGTGGTGGTATCATGGACCACATACATGTTTCAATTAAATCCCTGCATCAGTCAGAGCTAATAATAATAAGCTCTGGTTGATTAGTAGCCTGCAATGCCATGTGACTTATGCCGGGAGCGCCTAGATCTGCAGCAGTCTATTTCAAATCTGGTTGAGCATCCCATGAAAAGCAAAGGGCAGTTGCACAAAAGCAAAGGACAAAATTTATGCTGAGATTTTTTTTTTTTTTTTTTGCCAGTATATGCTATCGTCTCTAGAAGAACAACAGTGTGTGTGTGTGGAGAAATTAATGAAGGCTATCTTTTATATCAATACAGACATACAGTATATATATTTATATTGTATATATATGTAGGAACCTACTATACGTACTAGCAGTAACAAAAGATATATACTTATATATATATATATATATGTATATTTATTAAGATATATATGGGGATAGATAGATAGCTTCTAAGATTGATATTGTTGATAGATAGATGCAGTGACTGACCGGGTGCCATGACTCGTCCCTGTGGATGTGGCCGTGGTTCTGATGGTGTGTTCTGTGGCTGATCCTCCTGCATATTATTCGTGCATTTATATTATATTATATATATTATGGATTGTTATGCATGCCCAGCAACCACACAACTCAATGCAATTACAATCAGGTAAGTATGGCAGCTCAGGTTAATAAATATTCGTATTATGCATGGCAATGTTTACATGAACTGTACAATCAAAGAGAGCAGCTAAGCAGAGATATTAAACCTGCCTGCTAATGACGATATATATATATATATATATATATATATATATATATATATATATATTATATGTGCATGGCAACACGGATTTCCTTACTGTTTTACATGATGAGAGATGTTGTATTTACAGATACAGCTAATAGCTAGCAGCTAGTAGGCTGTGCTGAGCTGAATGAGGACAAGACTGCATGCAAGTATAGACAAATGTAATTAAATTATAGGCAGCTGATGCTACACTGGTATGCGTGCGTGCATCATATCAGCAGAGATTCTCTATACAGTGTATGTAGTATGTTAATCAAGCAAGCACACAGCAGGACCTTAATTTTGAAATGAATAGCATCTTAACCTTGACCGAAAGATATTTGTGTGGTCCATGCTGTATGCTCCATGACGCTGATGCTATATGCTCCATGACACTGATGGCTGATCGATCGTGTCGTATCGAATCTTTCTTTTTTTTTTTTTGCAGGAAAAAAAGAAAAGCAGCATGCTCTTTCCATCTTTACGTGCAGCAGATCGATAGTTGTCGATGCCTTCCATACATAGCATATACCAAACGAAGGCATCCATGCATCAAGCACGGATGGAGCCATATATGGAGGTGAACAAGAGCAAGGGAGAAGAAGACGCATACCATCCATGGTAGGGGACGAGGATGAAGGAGTGAAGGAGATGCCCCACCACGCTGTTGAGCGTCGCGCTGTCCGAGAAGCTCCCGTGACCACTGCATGGCATGCATTACATCGTCGTCAGGGTCGTCGGCGTCGTAATAACCAAGAAAAAGAAAGAAAACAGACGGTAAAAGAGAGGAGGAACACGGACCAGTCGTGTCCCAGGACGAAGAGTGCCCAAAACATGGTCCCCTGCGCCGCCCAGTACAACGGCCACACCGCCCAGTTGTCCGCCGCCGCCGCCGCGGCCCCCAGCGCCGCCACCACCACGATGTCCCGCGCCACGTACGACAGCGACCGCCAGGGGCTCTTGCGCCAGCAGTTCTCCGGCACCGCCGCGCGCACGTCGCCGATGCGGAACGGCGGCGGCTTCCCGGCGTCGAAGGCGTCAGCCCGGCTCTTCATGTCCTCCGTCGCCTTCGCCGCCGCCTCCTGAACGACCTGATGATCCGCCGGCCGACGCATCGTCATCTGCGTCGTTGTTGTCGTCGTCTGCTGCTTTTGCGGCGGCGGCGGCGTCGTTTGGGTCTGCGTCTGCGTCTGCATTGCTGGAGCGGCCGGAGGTGGAGAAGATGGATCGGAGAGGGAGAGGGAATTGGTTTAGGACATGAACGGGAGGCGTGCGGCGTCTCTTGCATGCGGCCGTCTACTTATAACCAGGAGGCAACCATCCATCCAAAAATTCAATCATCCACACCACACCACATGAATGGGAATGGGAACGGGAACGGGAACGCACGCTAACCCCACCAAGCAAGCAAAAGCCCATCCCAATACTTTTTAATTTATTGAGCACGTACGGTCGTTGATCGATGCACGTACACTGCTAACATTTTGCCTATGTGATGATTCACGCACTCCCAGCTGCACAAGTGTAGTTTTAGTTAAATCTAACTAAATTATAGTGCCTAGTGACATGTTCTCTAAAAAGACTACATGTGGATACAAAATGATGAATCTCCGGCCCAATACATCCAACACTGGCAGATTTGAATGCACTAGACAAACCTCGCCGAGACACCGGAACAGTCGAACAGAGGCAGATCTAGCGGTGGGAGGAGGAGGCTCAAGCCTCTCCTACCACCTCCATAACAATGGAGCCAGCCCTCCTAATTTTTGTAGCTATGTAAGAGAGAAATGAGGGGCTCTATAAGTTAAAGATGACTTCAGCACCCCCCCCCCCCCAACCCCCTCTTCTGTTAAACCTTAGATCCGCCTACACTTTTGTGGACTCTCTTGAGTTTCACTGAGTCTGTAGAAAATATTACTAGCATTTGTATCCCGAAATAAGTTACTATACACATATATTCAACTATAGTCTAATAGTGATTCTTTTATACCGTAAATATTAATAATCTTTTGCATATATTTGGTCAAGGTTGAAAATATTTAACTTCTAGGATAGGGAGAATGCTACTATTTTTATTATGGCGGTTCAGATAACGTATAGCAACGAAGCATGCTTCAAATAGAGTAGCTAGCTAGGGAGAAAAAGTATAAAGTTTTTGTTTGGCTGCACGTATTTACCTCAACGCTACCGGAAAATCGTAATTTGCCGAGTATTTTTTCTTGGCCGAGTGTTTTCTTTGGCATTCGACAAAGAGGCCTCTTTGCCAAGTGCCTTTGTTTGGCACTCGGCAAAGAAGGTCTTTGCCGAGTGCAAAAAAAATACACTCGGTAAAGAAAATTTCAAATCACATTTTGAAGCCTTAAACGAATTCAAATAAAAACTCATCAAGGTCTACAAAGTTTATTTTGATCATTTCTTCATTTGACAAAGTGAAAATAAATTTGTTCACAGGTCTTACATGTCTCCCTAAAGTTTATAAAACTACAAGAGGAGATATATGATTTGCGAACTATGTTTGAATTCTAAACTTTGAATGATCAAATGATCAATCACCCAAAACAAAGTTTGTAAATCTTGAGAAATTATGAAATATTGAAGTTGAAATTTTTTTCATTTGAGTTCACCTTGCCATGTTAAACTACGTTTGAATTTTAAAAATTTAAAATATAAATTTTTAAATGACCTCGGATGGAAAAACATCCAAAATAAGATTTGTATATCTCGAAAAGTTATGAAAGGTTGTAGTTGATAACTTTTTCATTTAAGTTCATCTTACCATGCTAAACCTACGTTTGAATTTCTTAAATTTAAAATTCAGATTTTGTAAACCACCTCGGATGGAAAAACTTTTTAAACAAAAAGTATAGATCTCAAAAAGCTATAAAACTTTGTAGTTGATAACTTTTTATTTGAAATCGTTTAGGGCATAAAAAACAATTTATACTCGGTTTGATATAATACGTGAGGAACTAAAACTATTTATGGACACATATGATAGTGCAGTGCAGTGGTTAAGGCAGAAACCGCGTGAGAGAGGTCATGAGTTCGAATCCCCGTCGCTCAAAATGTGCAAAAGTCCTAGAAAAAAGACCACGGCTTGAGGTCCATGGGGGCTGGCCAGTGGGTCCCTTCGCCAATTAAAAAAAATTCCATTATTTTTGGGTTTTTTAAAATATCCATGAGGACTGGCCAGTGGGTCCCTTCGCCAATTAAAAAAATTCCATTATTTTTTGGTTTTTTAAATTTTTATCTTTGCCGAGTGCCAAACTTTGTCAAGTGTGACGTGGCACTCGGCCAAAATCTTTGCCGAGTGCCCGATAAATTCCACTCGGCAAAGATCGTTTGCCGATCCGATTTTTACCGAGTGCTTTTTGGCAAAGGCTTTGTCGAGTGTAATGTAGCATTTGTCGGGTGCATTAGACACTCGACAAATCAGGTGATTTCGGTAGTGCAACCTATATGTACTTAAGTGGACTGTGGTGAAAAACTAACTAACTTTACCTTATTCTTCTCGAACCTATATATTTTAGAATCTGTGCAAGTGACTAATTAGAACAGATGAAATGGATGGTACAAATAAACATATAAAAAAGCCTAACAAAAGCTTGGATGGACGGATGGGACATATTCTTGGAGGGCATTGCATTGGGCATTGGCGGAATATATTCAAATACTCAACACCGACCGGATCGATGTACAGTCTTTTTCCTGTTTCTTTGCAGTTTTTGGCAGATGCACACTTACGGTTCAGGGCCATGTTTAGATCCCTCTAAAAATTATAATTTTTTTACTTCTTCTTCGTCACATCAATATTTAGCTGCTTACATAGAGCATTAAATATAGGTAAAAAATAACTAATTACACAGTTTAGTTGAAAATCACGAGATGAATCTTTTGATCCTAGTTGATCCACGATCGGATAATATTTATCAAATAAGACGAAAGTGGTACTATTTATCAGGTTTATTTTTTTCCCGATCTAAATAAGGCCCAGATGCAACGACGTAACTCAACTCCTCCGGCAGGCAAATACAAATACAACGACTTCTTTCTTCGCGGAAAAGTAGCAGACAACAACTTTCCTCGGAGAGATGCGCATGTTACGGTGGTACATGAAACCATAAGAGCAGACAATGACACAACATACAGTTGGGCTTATTTTCACGCCTTCTCTACTCAGAAAAAGAAAAGAAGTAACAGCAGGATGCTCTTGTTTTATGATCCGTATAGACGTAATGGGGCAGCCAGGTATATGTGCACAAGTTACCAGAGGACATGGTTGCCAATTTTTTCAGCATAGTCAGCAGGCAGTGCAGTTAATAAATTGCAATAGCTAGCACGACACTATAGGCGGCCTTCGATCAGCAAACACTGCTGTTTATATATGTCACGTACTGTATTTGCTGCCATATAGAGCATGTCAGTCAAGTCACTCCTTCATAAGCTGTGTACCATCCACGGATGATAGAGGCTTGAACTTTGTTCCATTATCTTAAAAAAAAATCACTCATTCATTTCCAATGGGCCTCTGACATTGCATCAACAAGGCAGTAATGACTCGTTCATGCTAAGAAACCTTTACCACTGCAACTGCAACGTTGTTGATTGTATGAACTGTAGTGCTTTGCGTGGGCTAACTTAGGGTCTCTTTGGATTATCAGGTCTAAAGTTTAATTGGCTAAAACTGAAAAGCTCCCTTGCGTGGTCTAAAGATTTCACGGGATTGGCTGAACTTTAAGCCTCTTGTTTGAATTATCAAGAGCTAAATGGTCTAAAGTATAGTAGCTGCACTTTAATTTAGATAAAGCAGGGCCTAGCTAATAAGATGGTTTAAGCCATTTTTTTTCTAGTCAAACTCTTAACAGATCAAGCACGCTTCAGAAGAGAAAGTAGCTGGCTAGTGAGAAAACTAGAAGCTGGAATCCGTACGTAATAATTCAACTAACCTACCGCACCTACAAATTAAATGATTAAATGAAATGAAAATGGTCCAACCACACAACAAATCAATAAGGTTGACAATGCCTGAATGGATGACGGCATTGCATTGTTGGCGGCATATATTCCATATATATACTCGATCCACCGACTAATAAACAGTGTTTCCCCTGTTGCTTTGATTTTCTTTTTCTTTTTGGCGCGCGTGCATATATATGCCTGCCTGCACACGATCGACGTACGGCTTCCAGTTGCAACAAGTCATACATGCAACACGTGGACCCCCCCGGCCGACGAGTTTTATTTCTTTGCCGAAAGCAACATATCACAACGTCTCGCTGGATACGTATAAGAAACCAATGCAATGCAAGCAATGGATCGAACAATCCCACAAAATCAACTTGTTGCATACTACACAACTACAGGTGGGCCTATTTTTCACGTTTTTTTCTTCTGAGAGAGAGAAATAGAAGAAATGACAGCGAAATGCATGCACCTTTTCTTGGATTGGATGCACAGCTGGCCAGAAATAGATTACCTCATTTTTTCAAGCTTCTGATGGTGTCATACTACAACAGTGAACGAAACAACGAAATCTATGAATTAGAACAGGGAACGTAAGGTTTTCTTTCTCTTTTTCCTCCCTATTTATGGCCTCTACAGTTCAAGAGTAATACATCATGAAATTAACCTTTGCCCACCATACTTGATCAAACCTATAGCGTGCTGCAAGTCTTTCCCACCAAAAAAAAAGGGAGAGGAAGAGGAACGATGCTAGTACAGCTCCAAAAGGAGCATACCAGACATCAGCAACTTCATTACATTGCAATTCTCCAGCATGCTTGAAAACCACAACTTCACCTTCCCTAGTTTCATCTTACAATCCAGTTTTTATACCAAAAACAAGTCTTTACAGTAACCCGCAATCATTGTGTATACAACATACTGTTTGGCATGATCGTACAAGCCTATAACTTTTTCATGTACATGATCTGAAGAAATGAAAAGAAAAATACTGAGAACACCCCAACTCTGAATCTCCTCTCAGGAATAACCAGATATATCACCCCTCAGTAGCAATCATGAAAGTCCAAATGACCATTTTCTTAGGCCAAATATTTTTTTTCTTACAACCTCCCAAGTATGCTTGCAGTTGCACAGATAAAACAAGCTTGATGTTATTCTTCAGTAGAAGAGTAAAAATGGAGGAAAAGCAACTTAATCTTCCAGCACGTTAGCACTACTTCTGAAATAGGGCAGCAAGCTCCCCCTTTTCAGCCATAGATGAAAGAATATCGCAGCCTCCCACAAGCTCCCCTCCAACAAAAATCTGAGGGAACGTCGGCCAGTTGCTGTACGTCTTCAGGGTCTCTCTTAGCCCATGGTTGTGTTCCTCATCAAGCACATCAACAGTTACGAAATCCGCTCCATGTGCTTCCAAGATACCCACCACCCTTTGTGAGAATCCGCACTGGGGAGCACTCCTTGATCCTTTGATGAAGGCTACCACTTTGTTCTCCTTCACCAACCGGTCTATCAACTGTTCTAGTGGAACAGTCAGCTGGACATGGCGTCCAGGCGTCAACCGCAAGTCTGGAGGCCTCTGGGGGGGCACCAACCCAGGTGGAGTTTCCCGCAACATTCCCTGGTGGCGCCTTGCCAGTGGCCTCTATATGTTCTTGGATCCATGATTTCCAGGCATTATTAAGGGCAGCTCGATCTAGTGTATCCTCATCTGATACTGCGACCTGCACATGTCACAATGTCAGTGCAATCAGTACTACTAATAAGCATGCGAAAGGTAGAGATTGTTTCTTTTTCCTTTTGACAGATTTAGTTTGTGCAGAATAGTATTGTGCCGGTAAATACAAAAGTAATGAAGCAAAAGAGGAGTCATGTTTTGTCAACTAGAACAAAGCTCATGGATGGCTGAAAGAATGCATTACTGGGATCCATCTTACTGTCAATAGGGGAGAATGAGTAGGTAAGCATTTCTTTTTCTTTCAGGAGAAAGTAGCTGAGCATAATGAATGAGAAATGCAAACTCCTAATTCAACCAAAGTATGGACCAAGTAATACTAGCTAGAGATGTTTATACAATGGTCAATCAATGAGAATATTGTTGACTGGGGAGAATGGAGAAGGTAAGCATATCAAGTATTTGCAGCTACAAAAAAATGGTGCTATTTTGTTCCCTCCTATCGACCACCAACAAAAGTGAGAAACATCATACATATTTATTTTATGCAGAATAGTATTGTACCACTAAATACTAAAGTAATGAAGAAAAGAGGAGTTAAGGCATCAGGTGTGCCGAAGTATTTAAGACCCCAGGAGAACCAGGGCATTATTCAGAAGGGCTGTTATAACGACTTCAATTCACAGAACTGACTGATCAGGGCAGGGGGGAGCACGGGATTGGGTAGAACAACCACAAGCTAAAACATTGACCTGAATTTATGTTACTTCAGCAGGTCCTTTGGCATTAAAACATCATATGAAGACATATCCAGATTCATGATCTTGCATCAAATCTTGCATGAGCTGGCCTCATAGTTAGTTAAAACATACCTACTGTCTTGTGAATAATGTAAGATACCATACTACTGTCCTATAAAAGGTAATCGGTTACAGAGGTTATAATGAATTGCAATGTACCAAATCAGGTACTAATATGCACATATTGCTTTGCAGACAATACATTGAATGTCATGTTTTGTCTATCAGAACAAGCCAACAAGGCTCATAGATGCCTGAAAGAAGAAAACATCACTGGGTTCCATCTTTACTGCAGATGGGGGAGAATGAAGTAGGTAAGCATATTTCTTTTCGGAGAGAAACAAAGTATGTGAGCATACCGAATGAAAAATGCAAACTCCTACATCAAGCAAAGTATCGACCGACTGATACTAGCTAGAGATGCTTTTACAATGGCCACCCAATAAGAATATTTATTGATTGGGGAGAATGGAGAAGATAAGCATATCAACTATTCGCCGAAAACTAGGGCCCTTTTGTTCTATCCTTCCGTCCACCAACAAAAGTAAGAGAGGACACGAGATTAAACCATTCCTTACTTAGTGGCCCAAATTAGCATATATCAGTTTGCCCAAATTAACGATCCCCATAGCAAAGCTAGCTCAAAGGTAACTACTGGTTTAGTTCCAAAGCGAGGCATGTAATTAAGAGCATAAACTGTTAATATATGGTCGATGCCGTACCTTGACGGAAGCGAAGAGGTTGGCGGGGACCTTCCGGCGGTGGCCCTCGACACTGGCCCTGACGTTACGCGAAATCCCGACGAACTGCAGCTCCCCGGCGGGGTCGTAGACGCCGTAGACGCCGGGCCTTGGGGGCAGCGTGTCCTCGTCGACCAGGGGCTGGGTGGGCTCCTGAGGGATGGGCACGGGGGACGCCTCGGAGAGCTTCTTGAAGGCGGCGACGGCGAGGGGGCGGGAGGCGCCGCGGCGGCGGAGAGGGAAGCGAAGGGTACCGGAGGACGAGGAGGACGAGGTCGGCGCGGAGAGGAGAGGGAAGGCGAGGCGGAGAGAAGAAGCGGCGGTGGCGGTGGAAGCCATGGCGATAGGGGGATGGTGGTGCGGCGGTGGAGCGTCTGCTTTTCGCGGCGGCGAGTGGTGGTGGTGATGTCTTCTTTCGGTCGGATCGGATGTGGGCTTCGTTTCGGCCCATAACAAAAAAAACAACAGGTCCGTTTCTTCCTTCTGGTTGCTGGTTGCAGGAAGGCGCGGGCCGACCTGCTGGCCTGCTAGACCCACCAACACAGTCTTGGTGGCCTCTTTTGAACTTTTGCTGATTTTATTTATTTTTCTTCCGTTCTCAATTGACATAGTGACTTCAAGAGAGAGCGAAGAATACTGTTTCTGCTCACAGTTACAAGATGTTCTGTGTAATTCGTGCTCAAATTTACAAGATCCATGCTGGAAAAATTAGCTATTTGCTGACTAAGGAGAGTAATTTCCACTCCTCTTTAAAAAAAAAGATGCAATACTCTCAAAGATTTATGGTTTGTTTGGATGAAAAGCCTCTTCCAAGTAGTCTTTTATGTATCCATCTAAACCACCCCTTAAGGCAAGTCTACTAAATTCCTTATTAATGTATTTCGTTCCATTTACTATCTTAAAAAAGCACACATATATGAGCGCGAAACATCACAATGTATAGGACTTGGATGGTCTCCAGAAAGCTCATGCAGAGACCAAGAAATATGGCATAATATGTTTCACCAATGGAGGATAGCCTACTGCTAGCTAGTTATGACTTTCACTAAAACTCATTCACTCAAAATCTGCACTTCGAGGTATATGTACTCAAGTTGTGTATAGGTGTAACTTGAAATTCTAGATGAGTGTTTAACATAATTGTCATTGTCGAACTTCTAGTATACAAATAGTAGCGGAAAAAGGAAAACTTTTAAATTGAGAATTTGAGATCTTAGGGGATTTCTAGAATCTATATGTGATAGACCATTAAATTCATAATAGAAAGTCGTCTAATATGGCCCATTCATTATGTTCTACAATGGGCTTTAGTATTTATAAAGCCCATATATAGGTGGAAGTGCAAGGTGAAATATTAATTAGTACCATATTGTTAGTAGATGTGGAGGTAGGGGATTCTCCTGCCAATATATGTGTGTTGAACTCTCCAAGGAAATGTGCACCAGAAATTACTTCAATTAGATTTATTCGTCTTCTCTCTATTGTACCGCTTGCGTGCACGTTTCGGTGATTGGGGTAGCGGGTCTTCGCAGCCGCGCCTCTCGTGTCGCTAGTGCCGTCAGCAACGAGCCCACTTAAGGTATGATATTCTAGCCATTTATTAGTTTATTTTATTCATTCAAGTTAAAGATCCCCAATTCTCGATTCCCCACAGGGATTTCACATATTTGGGGATGGGGATGCGCATGAAGTATTAATCCCCCATGGGGATTGATTTGGTAGGAATTTGATCCATGTCATAGATTTGATAGGGATGCAGATGGTTCCCTGGTCCCCATCTATGATCCCCATTTCCTCTCCCTACATGTTGTACACTAGAGTCTGCATAAGCTACGTTGGTACTGCCAGGAAGGACTAGGAGGAGCTCAATCATAAGTGGCGGTGGTGACGATGAATTGATGGGATCAATGCACCTATGCCACGGTTTGACTTAGGATAGGCTCAGGGCTGGAGATAGATAGGGGATGGCGAATGCAGCCAGGGGTTCAGATACGACAGCGAGCAAGCAAGAGCGGTGCGAGGCTCATTTAAGTGGCCTGGGTTTGACAGTGTAGCCCTAGTGAGTTCATAGAAGCAAAAGAGAGGAAGCGGAAAATAGTAGTACCATCGCTTCCTTACCCTATCGTGAATCTCAATAGGGGGTTCCCATCGGTGGAGAGGCTATCATGGTGGAGATCGAAGGTGGCGGCGATGGATTATGGTTTGGTGGTGCTGTAAGCTTGGGGCAAGGCCTCGACGCTACAGTTTGGGTGTAGAGCAGAGGGGTGCGAGCACTCGTCTTATATGGGCCTTAGGCTACGATATGGATAGAAAGGGAAAATAAAAAATCTAGGATTGAATTCAACAAAAAATGGAAGGTCCCGGGCTCCAAATATGGAAGGCGCCAAAGGTTGAAGGAAACAGGAGGAAGAGACTAACAGGGTGGTCCCATCGGTCAGTCAGAAAGATGGAGAGGGAATAGGAGCTACATGCAGGCTTGGCTCGTAGCTCTCAATCTATGGTGGATCAGAATGCAAGCAGAAGTGGGCTAGGTATAAGGTGGGCTAGAGAAGGCCATAAGGCCAAAAAGTGAAGGAGAGTGGGTTTATGTTTTTATTTCCTTTATGTTTATTTCAAGCCATTTTCAAAAAGATTTCAAAGGCATTTCAATTTGTTTGGAAATTTTTAGGTAAACCACTCACACAATATGCATCAGCACATATGCACAAAAATATTGCTACACCCTATGATGAATTTTAATCTAATAAAAAAATATTTTCCTATGACTTTATGAGCACAAAAGTACATGATTTTATTATTTTAAGTCTTTCAAAAGAAGAAAATTTTAGAGTGTTACAAGAATAGTGTTCCTGAGAACGTTGACGGGATAGGGGATGAGAAATCCTCCCCCACGGGGACAGGGATTGGGAGCCATCCCTCGATGGAGAATAACCCATTGCCATCTCCAATTCTAGTGTTATTTTATGCTTTTGTTTATTTCATGAAAATGATCCAACTCACACATGTCAATGCAAGACAAAGACATGTGGCATCTAATTGCAGGACCCTGTTACGATGGTTAACTATCTTTTTATTTTCCCTGATATATTACTCTTTTATTTTCTAGGTTTGGCCTCCATTCTCAACCTCCTTAGTCATTAGGTTCCACCATTGTTTTGGTGGGAGAGAATAATTATGTCGTGTTGCCAGTTGATGGTCAATGCAATTGCCTCCTTAAGTGCTGCTGCCACCGGCACACCAACGTGGTTGCATCAGTTGCACGTGAAAAAAGGAATATTTTTGCCATCTAACCAACAAAGTTATAACCTTGATGGAGATGTATTCTAAACTTCACTAGGCTTTCCTCTACCAACTCCTACCACCTATCTTCACAAAAAGCCTCTTGTCATTGCCAGAAACCAGCCTCAGAAGGCTACTAAGCTCCAAAGGTGCAAACCAACTTGCATTCCGATATGACAGAGTCCCAAATTTATCAAACCTCAACTGCCACAATCAAACCACAACCCACCACCATGGTTTCTAATGTTTTAGAGATCCCCTCCTTTGATCCAATAGATACATTGCCCCTTAAGGCTTTTCGCAAGAAAAAGCAATCCACCAATAGTGCATTGCTCAAGAAGTCCATCCACAAGCATGCATTACAGGTAACTATACTTTATGCCTTCTAGTACTTTCACTTATTAATTTTTTCCTTGTATAAAAAATAGATTTGAGTTGTTTGATTTGTTGGTGTGTACATAGTTAGAAATGCATTTTAGTATATAGTATATGTTGTGTTGGGAATGACATAGCTAGTTAAGGATGTCAACATTATAAGTTTATTTAAGGTTCATCAAATTTTTCCAATGTACGGTGAAATGATAGTGTTGATTTAATTGCTTAACATATTTATTACGCATGTCACCCTCACTTGTGAATTTAGCATGCATGCCCCAGCTCAAACACATGTACCTGTGTGCCAATGTATGTTAAACTATGCATATTAAAGGCTATACATGCCTTAAGGACCATAAATGTAAAAGTATGTGTGTAGAAAAGATACCTAAATCTAGGATAATTTTAATTATATTTTGATTAACTTTTTATAATAAGGGAAAGAGCACAGAAGTCAAGAATAATCATGAAATTGAGCACACAACAAGTGCAGTCAGGAAGAGGTCCCGAAGCATTGGTACAAGTGCAGTCAGGAAGAGGTCCCAAAGCATTGGTACAAATGCAGTCAAGAAGAGGTCCAGAAGCATTGATATCACAACCATTGACACTAGTATTCATGGATGGAAAGCTACCAAAAAACTCACCTATAGGGAAGAATGGGAGGTTGTTGATGAAAAATCCATGGTGGACTCTAAACAAGAGGATACCTATGACGAGGAGAAGGAGAAAATGACTGCCTCACAGGTGACTACACATTATGCCATTTGTATATTTTACAACTTAACTTGCTTCTCCTTATATGGAGGAAACAATGATTCAACTATTTGATTAGTTGGTGCATAAGAAATATGTAATTTTACATGAAAGTCGAGCTTATGTATGGTAATGATTATCAATACGTAAGGGTGATAACACTAAGTTTTCTGAGCCTATTGAAGTAGCATTTTGAATCACTACATTACAATTCTAAAAATTTCTATTAACTTGTCTAGTTTTTCATTGACTGTCTTGATAATTTTTACTTCCTCATGAGAAAAATGCATATAGTGTGAATATGTTTTTACACTGAGGATATTGTTCTATCCGTTTTGTGTATATTTTTGCATCATGGTATAATCTTTGCATCATAGTATAATCTTTGCATCATGGTATAATAATAAGGGTCATTGAGAGTTGATTAACAAACATATAATAATATGAGGTAGACAACGTCAACACTACATATATTAAGGATTTACCTAGTTAATTTTTACTACATGGAATCATGCTTTCTAGTGATAAAAGTATCACTGAAATATTGGATGGTCAAATTCAAACTCAAAAAAGTTAATTGTATTAGTCCACCACTTGCGTTAGAGTGATCTAGTGTTGTTGAAGACAAAAGTACAAGTGATGCATATTCTTGATATGATAAAGATATTTTGTTTTATAACATATTGCAGGATTAGATGGTCTCAGCCAATACCAGAAGACAATGATGACACCACTGTTGACACAATAGCCATAAAAAGAAAATGATCTCAGACATCATAACAATGGTTTTAAAGGGAGGATCATAACAATGGTTTAAAGGGGAGGGGGGAGTTAAGCAAAGAATTGTGTAGGAAAAGATATTGTGTTTTTATTGTTATCAATGAATTATATCGACTCAATCACAATCAATTTGTTTTATCTTTTCTATCAGTTGAATCGTTATTAAACCCATATATATTTTATATTCTTGTGAATCTCAGCAATTGATAGTGGCATAAGGCTTTATTAGAAAATAGAGATTCTGCAACATGAATTATTTGATTATCTTGTTGAATATTTAGCATATATTGCTACATTTATTGTCTTATTCTTTTTTCTAAGTTTTTATGATTAGAGTAATGCATTTATTGGTCATTATGGTAGTTTTAGTTCTTGCTAATTATTTAGCGCTTGGGTACTGCTACTTTAAAGTATAGTTGCCTTTGTGAGTTACGGCAATCAATAAAGTAACAAGAATTTTGGTACAAATTTGATCATGGAATATATTGGCATCACTAGTTCAACTAAAACAACAAGGAACTACTCACCTCATCTACAACATCATAAGGTGGAGGTACTCATCATAAATAGACTTGTTCTACAGCCAATCTCTGAAAAGTTCCAGTTTTTCCATTTTTTGGAATGAGATATTTATGGAATATAATGCCCATGAATAGGATTAGACCTTATTCCATACTATTTCTATAATATTCCTCTTTTTTTATCTTAAGCAAGCCCCCGAGAGGGCTTAGTTGATCATGATTTCTATTTTCTCCTTTTTCCTTTTTATTTGTTTTGAAAAAAGATATCGTCTAATTCTCCTTCCAATGATTCTTTTCCTGTAGAGATATTAGTGTTCTCTTTATCAAATTATGTATAGAAACTTTTAAAATAAAAATAAAACTTTAGCACATTGTTTATTATATTTTCTCGTGAAAGCAGCCCGGTGAGGGCATCGCCGCGCGGCATGGGGCGGGCCGGCGAGCATGACTCCGTGTGCGGGGGCGGTGGGGTGCTGGAGGCGGAGTGAGGCATCAAACACACGGCTTCAAACCCACGAGCAAGGGATGATCTTGACCATTAGATGACGGAGGAAAAACAATGTCTGTGGGGGTACCAAAATTATGGTGGATCTAGTATAATTTCATTTGGTCCATCATAGTAGAGATAGAGCAAAACCATCAAGTTTTTTTAGATAAATTTTGAATCATAATTAATGAAACATATATATAAGTCTTGTGGGATGGATGGAGTAGCTAGGTAGGATTGTGACGATGATAGTTAGTGCCATCCCAACAAATAAAATGGCAGCTCGTTTGATTATTTGTTGCAAGTAGTAACAACGATAATGGCAACACCGATGAGCTAGGAAGCCAGAAAACACCGATAGCATGCCATTGCCATGCATGCATCAGAAGGAAGGAGGAAGCTATGTATGTGTCTATCCCTCGATAGCAACGGCACCAGGCGGTGCCACCCTGATGGTCCTCGGCTTCTTGCTGCCTCCTGCGGCGATGGTGTCCGGAACATGCTTCGGATCTTGGTCATGTTGTTGGTGTTCATAGGCGGCGAGATGGACGCCCAGCGCCGCCCTCCCGGAGGGGTCCAGGTTCCCTGACCACTGCGCGTCCCACTCGATGGCCTTGGCCGTGCTGCACGCCACGCTTGGCCCGCCGGGCACCGTCAGGATAGCAGACTTCTGCTCTTGCAGAGATCATACATTAGCAGAAGTACATGTTGATGGTGTCTGACTGAAGAATGTTGATTAGATAGCTCACCTGTGGGAAGAACCTCTCGAAGATCATCCTGTAATAGTAGGCCTCCTTTGTGGTCGGAGTGTTGTGTGGGAAGATGAACTTTGCATTCGACAGCATCTTGTCAGTCACCTGCATGTATATATGCATATATATGGATCATTTACTGGAATTATCCATGTATATGTGGACATCGAGGTTGGCATGTTACTATTTTTATTTACATTTGATACTGCATGAGCCTTGAGGCCATCGATCCAGCTGTACCCAACGCCGTCACTGAACTGCTCTTTCTGTCTGTACAGGATATGCTGAAACCCCGTGGCAGTGGCACACAAGATTCAGATGTCTGAATTAATGTACTTACTACCGAAAATTCAGTAGATGAAGGTTAATAATTACTCCTACAGTCCTACCTTGGGCAGGAATGGTTGCTCCTCATCGTCAAATGCCTTCCTCAGCACCCATTTCTCAATTCTTCCAAGATCAGGCCGGATCTGCAACCCTCCTCAGAAAACGGTCATATATGTTGCTTTGTTTGAAAGTAATGAATTATTGGTTCTCAAGTAGTTTCAGTCAGTACCATCTTCACTGAGGATCGATGCTCATAGCCTGATTGATGAACTCCTTGTCCAAGAAGGGGACGCGAGCCTCGAGGCCCCAAGCCGACGTTGCCTTGTTGGCTCTCAGGCAGTCATACTGATGCAGAGCCTTAATCTGCATGCAGAGCAAGAAGCATCCATCATGCCTGTCACTGTCAGTCAGTCATTCAGGTTCCTGAAAATTAAAATTGCAGTTACTGGCACTGACCTTCCTGCAGGTCTCGTGGTGGAACTCCTCCTTGTCGGGTGCCTTGTGGAAGTAGAGGTAGCCACCGAAGAGCTCGTCGGAGCCCTCGCCGGAGATGACCATCTTGACCCCGAGCGACTTGATCTTGCGCGACATGAGGAACATGGGCGTGCTCGCCCTGATCGTCGTCACGTCGTACGTCTCGGTGTGGTAGATTACATCTTCAATGGCATCAATGCCGTCCTGATGCAGCAATTTTTCAGTCAGCATTAGACGTTGCGAAGTATGTAGGCCGTCACGTCGTACGTCTACGGTCTACCTATTATCAAGATGAAGATGAACAGAGATCTCCCAGGTTGCCAGTGGAGGCTGTGGTACCTGAACAGTGAAGTGGAACTCATGGTGCAGGGTGCCCAGGTACCCTGCCACCTCCCTGGCCGCCTTCAGGTCAGGGGATCCCTCGAGCCCGACGCAAAAAGAGTGGAGCTTGGTGCCCCAGCGCTTGGCGGCCTCTGTCCTGGCGAGGTGGCGCACTGCGACGGCCGCCACTAGCGACGAGTCCAGCCCGCCGGAGAGAAGGACGCCGAAGGGGACATCTGTCATCAGCCGCTTTACCACAGCCTGAATTCAACCGAAACAGAACAGACATTTTTTCTGATGATGAGTTTTCTCATTCATTTGTCAGTGCTTACAAATTTGTCTGACTACTTGACTACAAGTTTTGTTCATCTGATTATTCGTTGGTAGGATTCCTCGGCTTCTTTGTTCATCTCAGCTAACCTACCGGACAAAGTTGTTTAATTTGGCATCGTTTATAGTTAGTGAAGATTCTATGTCTTGCTTTTTTTTTTTTTTTTGCCGTCTGAAGTGGCAAACAGTAGTACGTATGTAACATAACATTCTCAGTTTTCAAAGATAGTTTGCGTAAGGTGTTTTTGAGCAAAAACTGATGTCTGTCAGTTCAGTTTGTTAGTCAAAGCATGGACTGAAAGTCCTGTTGTTCACCTTTTCGAAGGCCTTCCTGAGCGCCATCGGGTCGTAGGGAACAGAAGGGATGAGGGCCTCGTCGAACCAAGGAGGGTTGTACCAGCTGCTGAATCCTCCAGTCTTGCTGGAGTAGAGATGCCCCGGAGGGAAGATCTCAAAGTGCTCGCACTCGTCGTTCAGAGCCTTCATCTCTGACGAAATCCACACCGACCCTGACAGCCATGCCATATTATGTATTGTTCAGTTTCAGACTTTCAGAGTTATAGCTGCACCTTATCTCTGACACTGATCACGGATGTGCATAGACAGCATAGTTCGTTTGTTAGAGACAAGGAGAGTGACGACAGTACCATCGATTCCCCATCCGATGTAGAGGGGCGTGACACCGATGGCGTCGCGGGCAGCCATGAAGGTGCTTCCTCTGTCGCCATGGCGGGTGTCCAGCAGCACGAAGGAGAAGACCCCATCCAGCATGTCCACGAACTCCTCTCCATGCTCCTCGTACTATACAACACGCATATGGAATTAGCAACCGTCAAAAGTTCACGATGATGAAGAATGAATCGAAAAAATATTACTGATAGGTGCTTGTGACTGACAGACTGACAGACAGGACCAACAACAACAACATGAGAATGATGGTTGCATACCAGGTGCGCGATGACCTCGCAGTCGCTGCCGGTCCTGAAGCTGTGCCCGGCTGCGGCGAGGCGGGTCCTGAGTTCCAGGTGGTTGTAGATCTCGCCGTTGACGGCGACGACCACCGACTGGTCCTCGTTGTAGAGGGGCTGGTCGCCGGAGGCCGGGTCGATGATGGCGAGGCGCTGGTGGGAGAGGTAGCAGTCGCCTACCTGCCGGAGGCCGCTCCAGTCGGGGCCACGGTGCTTCAGCCGACGCGACAGCTCCAGCACCCGGGCTCTCTTGTTCTTGCTATCGTCGGCGCACCCAAGCACTGCAAGTATGCCGCACATCCTCACTCTGCACTGCACGATCAGCTAGCTAGCTTGTGCTTGTGTTGAGCTGAAGCTGATGGCTGCTCTGCTCCTGCTCTGGTCTGCGGCCTCCAATTTATAGAGCAACAGCCGAGACACGGACGACGATGCTCCTTGTCTCCTAGCACAGTAATGCACTAAGCTAAATCATTCATTCAGTAGTTACCACTGCTGTGCTACTGGAGTACATTACTGCATCTGTGTACATGACTACATGTACAGTACCTTCTGGATACCTCTTTATGCATATTCCCGGCCACATGCACGCACTCTCTCTTGATGCTAATTACATCATGCTAAAAGACAAAACATCTTGTGAATGTGATTCACTGCAAAATAAGGGAACGGTTCTTTTCTTGACATCTACTCCCTCCATCTCAAGATGGACTACCCATTTTTTTTTACTAGAAGTTTTTGTTCTATGGTCTGTAAATAATAAATACTTAAACTACTAGTATTTATAACAATGTTTCATCAATTCCAATCATAACATGTTTTGTCTTTTCTAAACTATGTATCTAGACATAATACATATCCACATGCATAGCAAGAGCTACGATGCTTAAAAAAACAATAAGAGCTATTTATCTAGAAAAGCTAGAAACTCTTGTAATTTGAAATGGAGGAATGTATAATAAAGCACATCATGTGTATTTTATTAAATGCATTGTTGTACATCGTGTGTACCCTTTTATATACAATCAATTTTTTTAGGATTATATAGCATTAGTGTGCATTATCCTCGTTCACTTCGAGTACACAAATATTTATTTTCCATCCTTGTCTACCGCTTTACTAGTATTATAGTATATCTTCTGGATTTAATCTGAGGCTCACACGACGATGTTTGATGCCGAGGCAGAGAGGGGCAGGCAGGCATGTACAGGTGCAGAGTTTCATGGCAAGTTATCCAGCATCTGCCACGGATCACATCATTTTGTTTTCTTCGAGCCACATGTTTGCTCCCCGTTTTATCCTACATAGTCCGATGGACCCGTTTTTGGCTGGTTTATACGACGATTCCATTGGATATGCTGATGCTAATAAACAAGATGCCTCATCAACCCATATGCTCTCTATGGAGAAAAGAAGTTAGGCCTAATCTTGTTGCACTTAGAGCATCTCCAATAGTTTGATAAAAATCACTTGGCAAATTTTATAATTTGACAACTTCCTAAAATATATGTCAAGTAAAAAAATAGACTCTCTTCAATAGTTTACCATTTTGACTTGCTACAGGCCCACATCCTAACCAACCCAACTGTCCCGCGACTTTTTCCCTTGCGCCGCGCGCGTTCCTTCCCCTCGCGTGCTTGAAGAGCGCTACCGCTGCGGTACCTCGCTCCCTGTCCATCATCAACTCCGGCCGGCATCTCCTATGTCAAACTGGGGCACGCTGAGGAGTTCAAGGTCCATATCAACGTGCCAGTGGTCACGGCTCAACTGAACTGAACTACTAGGCAACGATGCCAGCCTGAACTGAACTGAACTGAACTGAATGGCTTTTCTTTTGCTGAATTCCTTCCAACAGATCCGTGTCTCTGCTACGTGCAGTTCCCGCAGAGGTTCGACGGCATGGACGCCCACGACCGATAAGCAAAAAGGAACACCGTTACTGCAGCAGCTAGTAGACAAGGCACATGAGCGCGTTCTGCCGGCAATCTTTGGCGTCAAATCATGTTCATCTGTCGGCCACGAGCAGCATGATCAATCGAATCACATCATCAATGTACAGACTGTAGGGTTTTGGTGGCCCTAATACCCACTAATAAGGACCTACAACTAGAACACCAACTCACTCTGAGTCAGATTGGTTCTTTTATAATTTCTAGTTACTTAGTGCAGAGGGTCCTTTCGACGGCAGAACCGTCTTCTCACTTCCGGGTGGCAGAGCCTACCAACAGATGAAGCTGACTTCCGGGTGGCAGAGCCAATCTACGATGAAGTCCAGACCCATATAATCCCGGGTGGCAGAGCCTACCTTCGATGGATCACAACTTAGGCACTAAGCACTTAGAAACTATAAGGCACAACCGGGAGACTAAAAATAAACTTTATTGCAACACTCCAAGAGTACAACTCTTTGGTGGCTATCCTAGCACACTCGCTCTTCACCACACACCACTCTCTACCATGCTCTCGTGGAGTGGCTCCCTTGGTATGTATCCTTTGCTTGTGTGTGGTATAGCAAGGGAGGGGGCCTCTATTTATAGGCCTAGGGGATCCATGGATTTGTGCCATGTGTCCCCTTTCTAGATTATTCCTAGATATTATAATTTTTCTAATTTATTTTACTTTCTATTCTACACTCTTCCATACAAATATCTTAGATCATGGGAAGTGGGGAATATTCTAGAATCTCGTCTCTCTTCCTCCACCTCTCATCTTCATGCGTCGTGTAGAACCTTTCAGAAGATAGCCTCCTCCAAATATGATATCTTGTGAAGAATACTCCGAAAGAAGTTTGGCTTGCTTCATTTTAACACTCTCCCTCAAGACAAACTTCTTCCAATGCTTGTCTTCCAGACTCTTCTGAGCTCTTCTTGAAACTCTTCTGTTCTTCCCTTCTCGAGCCATGGGCCTAGCCTTGCACCTTTTGATTAGGCTATAAGTGGAAGGCTCAATAAGACATAGATTTGCATACCTTGAATTGGGCTTCGGCCTTCTTGTCGATCTCCATAGACCTTGAGCGGGCTCTTCTTGCTCTGCTTCCTGTGGCAGAGGCTCCTCTTCAACTGACCGATGTACTCCAGTCTTTCAAGGACTCTTGCCTTTGTTTGGAGAACCCTCTTTATCTTCTCTTGGGGTTGATTGATGCTCTTCTTCTTCTTGGATTCCTTCTGAAACCTCCTCAAAATCATGTAATTTTGGTAGCTCAACCTTCTTCGGTGACCACCATGCTGAGGTTTCATCAAACACCACATTTCTTGAGGTGTGGCACCTTCCTGTGGTTTGATCGCAACACCTCCAACCTACATGTGCATCATCATAGCCAACAAAGATGCACCGAATTGTTTTCTTCTCGAACTTGCTCCTTAGGTGATCAGGCACAAACACATAGCAAACACAACCAAATACTTTGAGATGGCTTACCACCAGCTTCACCTTCCATAATAGCTCATGTGGTGACTTGAATCCCAACTTAGTTTGTGGTAGCCTATTAATCACATAGGCTGCTGCCCTCATACACTCGGCCCAGAACCTTGCTGGTACATTCTTGGCATGGAGCATACTTGGACAAGTCTCCGCAAGATGGCGATTCTTACGCTCCACTACTCCATTTTGTTGTGGAGTATTGGGACAAGTTAATTGCTTCTTATTTTGTGCTCCTTAAGATAGTTGGTGAACTCATTTGATAAATATTCTCTCCCATTATCAGTACGAAGGCACTTAATTTTTACGTTGAGTTCACCTTCTACCTTCTCCTTGAACTCCTTGAATTTTTTTGAAAGGTTCAGACTTCTCTTTCATAAAGTAAACCTAGACGTACCTTAAGAAGTCATCAATGAAAGTCACCATGTACCTCATACCTCCAATAGATATTTGCTTGACTAGGCCAAAAACATCCGAGTGTATGAGCTCCAATGGCGTCTCGGACCGATATTTTGATTCCTTGTATGGCAACTGATGAGCCTTGCCATACTGACAACCAGCACAAATAGTATCTGCCCGGATGTCCACTTGAGGAAGCCCCTTTAATACTTGCTTCTGGATCATCTCCTTCAGCTTAATGTAGTTAACATGTCCAAGATACGCATGCCAAAGATCACCCGTCTTATTCCTCCAAGCCTTGTCCACAAAAGCAGATTTAGCGGAGAGGACATAGACCGATTGTCTCCTCCTTCCTTCCATGATGGGTGTACCAATCATCTTTAATTTTCTAAAAATTGCCACACCTTTCGGCCCAAAGAGCACATATTTTTCTTCTGCTGTCAATTGAGGGACCGACAACAGATTCTTCTTCAAGCCAGGAACATGATAAACTCTATCAAGTTGGAGTTAATGAGGACCATACCTTGGAACAACCGCCTTTCCAACATGAGAGATTGATAACTTTGAGTTGTCTGCCATAAGCACAACTCTCCTTCCTTTATAGTCGGTGATTCCCTCCAAATTTTTATCATCACTAGTCATGTGGTTGGAGCACCCAAAATCAATGATCCAATCCTCCTTGTAGTTAATTGTTGGATCAGTTGTTGCTGCAAAAGTATATACCTCCGAGTCCTTCTCCAACTCATCTTCCTCAACACTTTGAGAAAACCCAGCTTCAACATCTCATTCTTCTTCACTAGTGTAATTTTCCTTTTTCTCACTTGTGGTGGTGGCCACATTCCCTTCAAAGCGCTTCTCATTCTGCTTCTCATTTCCTTCAAAGCGCCTCCTTAAAAACTAGCATTCTCGAGTATAGTGACCTTTCTTACCACAATTGAAGTATCCATCCTTCCTTGGTTGTTGCTGCTGGTTTTCTCGTCTATGGGCTCCCCCTAAATAGCTACTTTTCTCCTTTGAGTGATGCTTGCCACCTTCCATCCATCTTGGTTTCGACATTCCTTGCCTCCTAGGTGGTCCCTTGTTTTTGCTTGTGAAGAGAGCCTCCTCTTCTTTCTTCATAGAAATGCCTCCCATCCTCTTGGCTAACTCCTTTTGATTAGCCAACAGATTTTCTAACTCCACCAATGAAGGTTGAGTCGGCCATCCACTCACTGCGGCTATAAACCCATGATATTCGGGTCTAAGGCCATTAATGATGATTCTCCTCATGCGGGCATCACCAACTTTCTCCTCCGATGCCAGCTCGGATATCTCGACATATGGATTTTATTTTTGTGAAATATTAACCGATAGACATAGTTCCTTGAGAGATACCTGAGAGCTCCTTTTCTAATAATTGGAGGCGTGGTTCATTCTTCTTCGAGAATAATTTTCCAAGAGTCTCCCAAGCTTCCTTTGGGCTACCTGCATCTCGGATATGCTCCAGTAGTTCCTTCTCAATAGTTGTCTTCAGCACGAACATGGCCTTGCCGGCTTTGATACGCCATTTTCGCAAGGCATCGCCACTCTCCTTTGATGGAGACTCCATTTCAGTGCCCGCAACAACCTCCCATAGGTCTTGTCCTTGTAAATAAGACTCCATGCAAGTCTTCTAATAGCCATAATTATTACTGTTGAGCTTCTTAATGCCTCCTGCATTAAAGAGATCCGCCATATCAACGGACACCCGGTGTCAACTACGCTTGGTCCCGGACCAGCGTTCCTTCACAGTCCCGGACTGTGAACTCTGGCAGAGTCTCCCCTTAGTGCCTTGATGTTGCATCAAAAAAAACATCTTCCTGACGGCCCCGGACCGTCACAGCTCTGATACCAATTGTAGGATTTTGGTGGCCCTAATACCCACTAATGAGGACCTACAACTAGAACACCAACTCACTCTGAGTCGATCGGTTCTTTTATAATTTTTAGTTACTTAGTGCAGAGGGTCCTTTCGACGGTAGAACTGTCTTCTCACTTCTGGGTGGCAGAGCCTACCAACAGATGAAGCTGACTTTCGGGTGGCAGAGCCAACCTACGATGAAGTCCAAACCCTTATGATCCCGGGTGGCAGAGCCTACCTTCGATGGATCACAACTTAGGCACTAAACACTTAGAAACTATAAGGCACAACCGGAAAACTAAAAACAAACTTTATTACAATAATCCAAGAGTACAACTCTTTGGTGGCTATCCTAGCACACTCATTCTTCACCACACACCACTCTCTACCATGCTCTCATGGAGTGGCTCCTTTGGTATGTATCCCTTTGCTTTGTGTGTGGCATGGCAAGGGAGGGGCCTCTATTTATAGGCCTAGGGGATCCATGGATTTGTGCCATGTGTCCCCTTTCTAGAGTATTCCTAGATATTACAATTTTTCTAATTTATTTTACTTCCTATTCTACACTCTTCCATACAAATATCTTAGATCATGAGAAGTGGGGAATATTCTAGAATCTTGTCTCTCTTTCTCCACCTCCCATCTTCATGCACCGTGTAGAATCTTCCAGAAGATGGCCTCCTCCAAATATGATGCCTTATGAAGAATACTCCGAAAAAAATTTGGTTTGCTTCATTTTAACAAGGACCATGCAAAAAAAAGAACCATGCACATCAACAAATTAAGGTCACCAGGACCTAGCAGACAAGAACACACATCACACGACGGGTAGCAGCACAAGAACCCGAAACATCGCACGATGTGCACGACGCCCAACAGCGCATGATGGCCAGCAGCCGCCGGCGAAGCCCGACATCTGCAAGAACAACCCGGTGCTGCAGCACTCCCTTTGCCTATTCCCGCTGCGCCGCCCTGTGATTAGCGTCGTGCCATCCATCACCACGCAGGAGCTGCGCCCGGGGGACCGGTTCCTCATCTTCGCGTCGCACGGCCACCGAGTTGTGGGGACTTCTCTTCTCTTCACCACGGCGGAGGCAGATCGCTACGCTGGGGACGATGGAAGGCCGGCGCTCGATCAGATCACTACGAGAGTCCTGTTGCACGGGAACGAGACCGTGAAGATTCCGGGCGCGCGCGGGAGAGGAGCCGGCAGCGGGGGAAATCGCGATGGCAAGCGACCGCGCGCGCATATATGCGCGTGAAAAGCCGGTGTTTGCCAAGTTGCCAAATTTTGCCAAGTCATTTGTCAAACTGTTGGAGGGGTGATTTCTCTAGTTTTGCCAAAAAATCAAGGATAGCAAGTGAGTTTACCAAAGTGTTAGAGATGCTCTTACAACGTGTTTCTACGTGTCAACAATGGTACGAGACTAACATCATTTGTTAAGAAGAGAAAATATCAAAAGAGAAAATGAATTGCGTGTCACTATGCAGTCATATCGTCCTAAAGTAATATAGTAAAAAATATTTAAAATTTGTCTTTAATTTTAAAAGGATTCTAAGTGATTGAATTGCTGGAGTCCCCCTCTGTCCTACAATAATTTGACATTCTAGGATATGGCGAAACTAAGTAATCTCACGCTCACATAGGCACAGGTGTTGTGGATAGGAAGTGAGGGGCCTGAGGGGAAGAAATGCTGGCGCAGTTCTGAAAGCGGGCAGTACGGAGGGATAAGCACTTGTCATTTTTTCTATCTTCTATTTCGTCGTTGAATTTGAATCCAAGGTGGTCCATATAACCACATGATTGTAGCTGCCAGCTACACTAATAGAGATCCTATTTTGACGGTGATTTTTAAAGCGTTTATTTGGGGGCAGAGTGAGTAGTTGCTAACCTGTCACAAGAAAAAAAAGAGTAGTTGCTAATAATGCTATTGTTATTGTAATCGTCATATTTACTTTTTTGAAAGAGATTAATCGTCATATTTAAGATAAGTGTAATAAGCATGATATGTATCTATATACAGTTGAATACACTTTATATTGTCCTATATAAACATTTTAATTTTAAATTTCTTGATACCTATTCTATGTTTATCTCAAAGTACTCTTCATCTTCATACAGATAGACGTACTGAGAGAATTATATAAGGGAAAGAAGAGGAAATTAAATAAACCAAGCTGGTTGTTAGATGTCACTGTAACAAGCTGACTCGATGTCTACGTGTACATAGTGTTGGGGGTGCTAATCTCTAGTGTCCTTTTCTTCGACCTTTCACTTTGAGTGACCAAGCAACCATCGTCGCGCGCGCGTCGGCGATTTCCCGCGTCTCGCCATACGTGTCCAAGCTATTCGTACCTGTCCGTGCCCACGTCACCACATGGACGGCCGGCCGGAAAGCAGACATGGCCAACCATGCAATTGTGTCGTCACCCATCGAGATTTAGATAAGTTGATAAGGATGATACACTATATTCATGAAATGTATATATCTTTGTTTTTTTTATATATATATATATTTGAAAACATTTCGCGATATGGCGAAAAATTCATTTGCACAACACTAAACCCGACCTCTATCTTCCTCCATCATGCACATCGTCAATAATGCTAGCTCGTACGGGTCCTCTTCTTATCTTATCCCGTGCACATGCATGATGATGTTTGTTTTGTTTTTCTCTGATCTCCTTCCCTATTTCCATTATTTTCGCAAGGTATATACGCAAAGGAAGTTTAGTGTCATATTCAGAGCTACATTAGTAGGTAGAATGACAAATTGATTGCAACCAAAGAATGCCTAGGGTGATCGATCTCAGCTGAGATTTTATCGAGTTCCATTTGCATTTAATATTGTGACACATCGCCAAATTTGATGACTTAGCGAGAGTTTCATCTGGTTAAAACCTGTTGTCATAATTACCGACACAAAAACTGGCATGATAGCACATGGCTCAACAAGTTTTTGAACTTTCTAGTGACTTTGAACGGAGAAACACCCCCCTACTAAATTAGTTGTAGAGCTCACCGAGAACCTTTAAGGTTCAAAGTTTTTTTCATGTGAGATTATTTTGAGACCGATATATTTAATTAATATAAGGTTTATATATATGGGTTGATACAAAAGGGTGGCATGTTATACTAGTCAGGTGATTTTGTGGTGTGGTAGTCAGGTGAGGCAAGAGGTCATGGGTTGACTAAGTCAGCTATCCAATCACCCGTGGAAAATATGATATGATACTTGCAAACACTACCGGCCGTGGTGCAAGAAAAAAAAAATTCTGATATGTCCAACCTGTGTAGAAATTAAACACAACTTTGTGGAATCAGAAGTTTGAGTAAGACCCTGTTTGATTTTAAAGGGACTATGGACCAGAGACTAACTTTGAGTCTCTTCTTCTAGTCCCTAAATTGCCAAACACAGAGACTTAAAAAAAAAAGACTAATAGTCCCTAGTCCACTAATCTCTCTTGAGAGGGTAATTGGGACCAATGATACATAACTAGTCCCTAGTCCCTGGTCCTGTAACCAACAAACATGCCCTAAGTAATCGAAAAACGTCGAACCATTAACTAGAGAATCAAAACAAACACTTGCAAGTCACGCTTCTGTCCAAAACGTACTCGTCGGGCTGGTTTTCACTCAGAAATAGAGGATGGCCCGATGCTCTGACTCACTCTGTCCGGCCGTCCCTGGCAATTTTGGATCATTCATGACAGGTCGCCCAAGCTCTGCGCGAGCCATGTATGGCTTGATATATATATGCAAATAGACATGAGGCATTCTAAAGCATACATGGATCACTCGATGCATCTGACGGTTTTCTCGTTGGCGATACACGCATGCAATCGTCCGGCCGGTCTTTGCAAGTTGTGCGAGCGCGAAAGAACCTGTCTACATTCAACGAACTTGAACTGGGAGAGAGTATGAGTTAACTACCGTACCATATGCATGAGATTGAGATTGAGATTGAGATGTGAGTACTGACTAGTGACTATACGATGGACCAAGTGTACTGCATGGACGTGTTTGTTTCAAGCGTACATGCAAGCATTGGTTGAGAGGTCCCAGGGTGAGCGAGGGCAGCGCGCATATGCAAAGCATATTCTACCCGGCCCTACTGGCTACTGCTACTACTGCATATGCGTGTCTAGATTCACTGAACCAAAATGCATGAGACCGAAATTATTAGTCAGTTCCAAATTACAACTCGTTTGACTTTTTTAGAAGAGGGAGTTCTTAAAATTTGGAATGAACAGAGTACAAACATGACAAGAGATATATAGTATTACAGTAACACTCGTTAGCATAGTTACCGTCTGGGCTGCCGGAAAACACGCTTTGTTGTTCGATCCGAGTCGAAAACATACATGGTATAAGAATTCTATTGCCCATTCCATGCTGAATAAACTAACTTAAACTTTCAGAAATAGACACACTAATAAAGAAACGAGAAAGAAAGAAAAAACAAGGCTCACGCGGCTAAGCTTTGTTGTCTCATGATTTAATTTGTTAGCGCAGAATTAAAAAAAAAAGATCCACTAAATATAGTACAACCACACGTACCAAGGGCTCTGACGACTGGGACTTTGCATGCATGGGTTTTTGTACATATATAATGAACCCAAATGAATGAATAATATAATACGAGTTGCACTCGTTTCTCTCAGATGACTCCATATTGGGCTTTCCCTCAGGGCAGGCCCAAATTGTTTCCCTATAGCCCGCTATCATTGGCTCTATTGATTTCTTCATTTTTCTTAAGAAAAATTAGAAGGACACAACAAAGAGCCAGCGCCTTGCTGGCTTGCTGTACATATAAGGGATAGTTTAAATAAAATTTGATGGTGTGTACTTATTAGCACAAAAAGGAAAATGGGTTGTGTTGATTACTGATGGTACAGCATGTAAGATGGTTCAGCTGAAGTGTAAATTAGTTGTGAGTTAGCCAATGCAAACGAGAAAACAACAGCGATCTAGTACAAAGTGCACCCTGGATATATTATAATACTCATTTGATTTCAGCCTGTAGACTTCGTCTAAGTTGTCCCGATGAGATGCTACAACATGGTCCAAGACTCCCCTGAATGATCTCCTTATTATTATTCCTTTTCTATTTTCTATTGTAGCAGCCCACAACGAGCTGTAAGAGATCAGACATCCGAGTAGTAATCGTTCGTCGGCCTTACGCAACTATTGTTCATCCGTGTGGGTTAAATCATAATTCAGGCAGGAGCCCAACTAGCCACAACACCTTTTTTTTTTTTTTACGTAAAGCCTCAGCACTTGGTGGTTGTAGCCCCTTGTAGGCTTGTAGTACAACCAACTGGTCTCGGCTCTTCTTGTCTTTTAGAACTTTTATGACTACACCCATGTTGCTTTTAGTATTCCAAACTCACCCTAACCATTATTTTTCAACCTTTGAACAAAATAATTATATATAATGTTTTGTGTAAAAGAGAAAACATCTACATACAAAATAATATATTTTAGCCGAGTCGATTCTTTTATTAACTACATGGAATTGGACCACAGTCTTGTCTAAAAAAAAAAGACAGAGAGTATCTCAAATCATTTATATAAAAACAAAAAGAAAGTATTGATATACTTGTGTGACCTACCCAAAGTGGACACTTCTCTTCATTAACACTAAGATAGGTAAAACGTATATAAAAATTATTTATTATGTATTTATAATTGAACATGGCTCCTTTCAACCTATTATATCTATAGATCGCACTGTTGATAACATCACACGTGTTGGTAGGTTGACAATGATATAACCCCCTATTAGTGATATAGGTGGTCTACAAATATTTATTTTTCCTTGGCCAAGTAATGCATGGGTTATTAGGTTAATTGCTGGGAAAATAAAGAATAAAATTAATAAGCATGTTAGCTATCCATGCCATGTCATGGTTCGGGTTATGTTATAATGAAATAGTTGTGCTGACTATGAATTTAACGAACCTATGAAAGACCAAACAAGGTATGTTGTGGTGGAACACATTTTACCTCTCCGATGCACATTGCTCCCACACACATCATTTAGTTTGAAACAGTTAAAGAAAGACAAAGTTCAGATTTAACATCTTAGCTGGTGAATAACATGCTAAAGTTGATGCCACTCTGCAAATGTAAAACAACGGAGCACACACCCGTGGAAGTAAAGGTTTAGGACAACATCTTTAGAGAAGAATATACAATATTATAATTACTCCAGAGCTTCCTGGCACTCCATACTAACTGAGAGCCTCAATGCTTGCATCACCGTCTAATGTCCAAAATCACATTTGAATAGTGGCTTTGCGAAGTGGGAGTACCCAACTATTTTGATAAAAGCAGGTACTTCCATCAAAGCATATTTGTGGGAAAAACTAATATGTGGTGACAAGTTTGGACCATGAATGTCTCGGGGGGGGAGAGAGAGAGAGAGCAGTTAGCAAAAAGGCATTTTATATTTGGGTGAAAAACCATAGCTCCATGATAATTGATAACAACATACAACACAATACATGACTTTGTGTGTCAGTGATCAATGGCTTCACAACTTTCATAACTACATATCATGTTATTTTATTTCGAGACAAACATTTCACCTTAGCGTCCATGGGTCATGACGTCAGTATGCACAAGAAAAATTGCACTAGGACTTAGTGGCTTCATGATTTGGTTTTGTCCACTACCCCTCTCTCTTGGGCCGTGCGATGAATGAGCCAAAATGGCATTGTACTATTACCACTGTCCCAAACCAAGATGAATTTTGTTGAAATATTATTAATAATAATATTATGAATCAACAGTAGGCGTTAAGAAATGATACAAATGTAATTTAGTACATGTGCGCATATGTTTTAAAGTGCTTGCTTATATTTTGATTTGACTTTATCTAGAGTTTTTGCTTTATTCTCATGAGCTCTTATGTGTTTGTTATGACCATAACCTACACCATGCTCTTAAAAACGAAGTAATTATAAGTAAGTGAATATTTTGATACCTTTAGACAAGAAAATGATTGGGAGGGTTACGACCGAAAAGAGGGTAACCCATTTGTCACTCTCTTTACATTTTTGTTTTATCTTTTCTTTTCACTCCTCCATGACAAGCTCCTCGACACCATTTTTCTGCATTTTATCTTTTACGGTTAACTAAATATAGTGCTAGCCTCACTTGGCTTTTAACATGACCCAAAGATAGTGTGCAAGAGTCAATCATCTCTTATAAATCTCAACTCTAAAGATTTGAATCATATTTTGATCATAACTACCAAACTAGCAAACTCAACCTTGATGTTGTAGGATAGGAAGTTTTGGGCGTGGTTAAACTTAACCCCCCACACATCACCTTGGTAGCGAAGGAACTCGATCGACGAGAGTAAATTGACACGAGGAAATTAGTGGAATAATGGAGGAGTAATGAGCTAATAAAGCATCATGTCCACATGGGACGATCCCACAAAACTAAAATTCGCCGTCGTCTCGTGCTGTCTCGCCCTTTTTTCCCTTCCCCGCACCGCTGGCTGTGTTTATGCTGGTTGGTTCCGTCGCGTCCCCTCCTCAGATCAGATCTCTCTCCCGACCCCGAGCGGCACCGCGCGTCGCCGCCTCCGAGCTCCCCCCCTCTTCCGCTCCAGACTAGCCGGAGAGATCTAGGCACCGCCGCCCGTCGCCATGGCGGCGGCCAACGCCCCCATCGCTATGCGCGAGGCGCTCACGGTAACATCACCCCTCTCCCTCTATCTCTCCCGCTCCGCCTTCAAGTGATTCACTCACTGACCATTCGTCTGCTTGTCCTCCGGCAGCTCACCAGCCTGGGCATCGCGCCGCAGTTCGTCACCTTCACCCACGTCACCATGGAGTCGGAGAAGTACATCTGCGTCCGCGAGACCTCCCCGCAGAACAGCGTCGTCATCATCGACATGGCCATGCCCATGCAGCCGCTCCGACGACCCATCACCGCCGACTCCGCACTCATGAACCCAAACACCAGGATCCTCGCACTCAAAGGTTAGGATCCCACTTGCCTGCTGCCTCTCTACCTACCGCCCATAGCTCCTAGATCTAGCCTCCACTGCGCCGGGATCTCATTCTCATCATGCCTTACCACCTAGCTGATGCTGCTGCCCACATGGCATGCCAGTCAAAGTCCTCGTTGAATAGTCACCTCTATAGAATTGGCCAGCGATCTATGCTTCTACTTCATTAGCAAGGCATCTGAATCTGAAATTCTGAATTTTGCACTAGGTTAGTGGGGTCAAGTCTTTGCTTGAGATCTGTATGACTGTTCACATGTGTACCTCTCTGTTTGCCTGATCTTGTGCAACTCACGCAGAATGAGCTTAGTTCTGAAAACAGCCAAACATTATGCATGGGTGCTATAATTCTATCCTGCTGTATCTGTAATTCATATAATTATCACTGCAACTAGTCAAGTTCACTTCAGTTCAGCATAGTCTACAAGCATTACGAGTCTAACAGACAGACACTCATGTCTATTTGAGGCATCAGTGTTGCTGCTCACACTTGAGTTACAACTTTCTACCTGTTTATTACTCGGTATTCTTGTTTTAACTTATGTTCAAGTGCACATTTCTTGAATAAAGTTATTCCTTGTCAGCATTGCTGTTGGATGGGGTATTTTACTATAGTCTGAGCATGGATTTGGACATTGAGCATCTTGCTAGATATATATAGTTGCTTATTACCATGTATTTTGAGTATATTCGAAATAATGGTAAACCTCTACTGAATTTTTTTGCAGCCCAAATACCTGGAACAACTCAGGATCACCTTCAAATATTTAACATTGAGGCCAAGACTAAGATCAAGTCCCATCAGATGCCCGAGCAGGTACAAAACACTTTCCAATATTGTTGCATCTTACATTTTTTTTCCCCAAGCTGTCAATGAGATGTACTTGAAGCAACGTGTTCCATATATGTACTTTTCAACTGCAGGTTGTATTTTGGAAATGGATCACTCCCAAGTTGTTAGGTTTAGTAACACAAACGTCTGTTTACCATTGGTCAATTGAAGGTGATTCTGAGCCCACCAAGATGTTTGATAGGACAGCTAACTTGGCAAACAATCAGATCATCAACTATCGATGCGACCCTGCGGAGAAGTGGCTTGTGCTTATTGGAATTGCACCTGGTGCCCCGGAAGTATGATTCTTACATAAATTTGTTTCTAGTTACATCATTCTTGGTTATATAGACAGATCACACGTCAAATGAGGATTGATAAACAAATATTATTACTGTTGCCCCCTTTCCTGCTGATTTTGTTCCAAATTCCAATCCTCTTATGATTTAAAGCATCATCTCTCTAAAACTCAGTTGTTTAAAAGCAATTTCTGTAGGTAATAATTAGTAATTACACAATACTTTGTTTTAAGTGCTTCTCATATTGGTATGCCCTCCTTTTCACGCAACCAGAGGCCACAACTGGTGAAGGGAAACATGCAACTTTTTTCTGTTGATCAACAGCGTAGCCAGGCGCTTGAAGCCCATGCAGCATCTTTTGCAACATTTAAGGTACCATTTCAGTTCTCTGTCACGCTTATTACCTTGTATTCTTGTTTTATTTTTAGTATTTAGTAATTAAGCAACCTTTCTTTATCTAATCTGTCTAGGTTGTTGGTAATGAGAACCCGTCAACCCTTATTTGTTTCGCCTCAAAGACAACTAATGCTGGACAGATCACTTCAAAGTTGCATGTCATTGAACTGGGTGCCCAGCCAGGTTTGTATTTAAAAATCATCAAATTGATTTTGTTTTTTATTCTTTATATAGTGCTACATGCTACATTTCAAACATCTTGTATGGATCTGTTTTTTTTTCCATGTGGGCTTCCTTTTTCTTTTGAAATATGTCGCAGCATACTGATATCACCATTTTTCTTATTGATTGTTTGGTTGTAGGGAAACCAGGCTTTTCCAAGAAACAAGCTGACCTCTTCTTCCCACCAGATTTCCAGGATGATTTTCCTGTAGCTATGCAGGTGTGCATCTTTAGGGGGAAAATGTGCACTTCGCAGGGGAAATATCTGCATTTTTAAGAACAATCACATGATGGATTTAATATGTTTCTATTCCATTTTTGCTGCAGGTTTCACAAAAGTATGGGCTTATCTATGTAATTACAAAACTTGGCCTTTTGTTTGTATATGACTTGGAAACTGCTGCAGCAGTTTACAGAAATAGAATCAGTCCAGACCCTATATTCTTGACTGCAGAATCTTCCTCTACTGGTGGATTTTATGCCATCAATAGAAGAGGGCAGGTTTTACATGCCACAGTTAATGATGCAACTGTTGTACCTTTTGTTAGCGGTCAGGTATGATCTTTTACACTTCTGGACTTCTGGATCTACTTTCCTGATCTGATTGTTAAATAGTACTTTTTAATCACAATTTTGGTATGCAGCTGAACAACCTTGAGCTTGCTGTCAATCTTGCCAAGAGAGCTAATCTTCCTGGTGCAGAGAACTTGGTAAGATCCATTAGAAGATGACTTTGTATGGATGCATATGTTGGCTGTGTTGATGCTTACTCATTAGCCTAGTGTTTCCTGTACCACTTTTTGTCTGTCTCCTGTGATGACTAATTGGCTTGTATGGATGCATATGTTGGCTGTGTTGATGCTTACTCATTCGCCTAGCGTTTCCTGTATCACTTTTGTCCGTCTCCTCTCGTGTGAACAACAGTACTGTTCCTTTTTATATCACTGAAATATGTGACCCTAATTTTCTCGAGAGATCAGGAGGGACAAGCCGCAATTGGTTGGTGTATAGTAGTTATGTGTGCAAGGCAAAAATTAGTAAAACCAATATGATTAAGTAAAGGAGTCCCGCCAAGCTTTAGACACTAATTTATTTAAGTGTCATATCTTGTCAAATTTATGATTGATCATTTCTCTTTCAGTCCAGATTTGTTTATAGTTTTGCACCACATACTTTGTCTGACATCGCACCATTTTCCACCTAGAGCTTTGTTATATTAGGGGGTTTTCTGTCAATGACACTGCTGCAGGAGCACTTATGGCTTGTGCCACTTGTACTTTAGTGATACCAAGGGGCTATATTCATGTACACACCAAGGGATTAAAAATGCACACACAACTGTCTTTTTGTATCACTTATAAAGTGCCTCCAAAAATTTTTTGAGCTTCAGAATCACGTGCCTTAACAGAAAATAATTTTTTCATACACAAATCAAAAATCATCTCATTCCCAAATCGCTTGCATCATTAACCTTGCAGTCATGCAACTAATGGTGCTTTATCTATACTGTCTGTCAAAGTTACAGACTATGTGTAATTATACTTTCATGCGTAAAATATTGAATAGGATTTCATGAAATTCTGAATTGTTCTGCAGGTTGTACAAAGGTTCCAGGAACTGTTTGCACAAACAAAATACAAGGAAGCAGCTGAGCTGGCTGCAGAGTCTCCTCAGGGCCTCTTGAGGACACCTGAGACCGTAGCGAAATTTCAGGTGAGCTTCTGGTATTTCAATTGACATATGAAGCTGTTGAGGTTCATGGACCTCCTTCTAATGTCCCACCTCTGCATATCTTTGTAAACCATAGTGAATTCAGTGAAAATTTGACTATGGTGCTAGAATCTTGATAAAATCATGGGGTTTTGTTGATTGAAGTTTAGTTTTGTGTATTTTGGGAGATATACCTTTGATGGTCTGGTCATTCCTCAATTTTAATTAATTTTACATAGATGATAAGTACTACAGTTAATTTTGTCACATGCACTCCTGCTATCAGGATTCATGTACATTGAATCACCTTTCATCAGTCTATAGTTTCCTTTGTTTGACTGAGTAATTCTTATGTTTATGAAAATTGCAGAGTGTTCCTGTGCAAGCTGGACAAACAACCCCGCTCTTGCAGTATTTTGGCACATTGCTAACTCGAGGGAAGCTCAATGCCTTTGAGTCTCTGGAGCTATCTAAACTTGTTGTCAATCAGAACAAAAAAAATCTTCTGGAAAACTGGTTGGCTGAAGACAAGCTGGAGTGCAGTGAAGAACTAGGAGATCTTGTGAAGGTAAGATGGGTCCTATGCTGAGTTTATTGAATTTATGGATTTTACTGTACTTTGCCAAATTACGTTCATTTGTCTTGGTTGTCGCTAATAATTTCTTGTATCCTTTGATGTATAGACTGTGGACAATGATCTTGCACTGAAAATATACATAAAGGCCAGGGCAACACCTAAAGTTGTTGCTGCTTTTGCTGAAAGGAGGGAGTTTGATAAGATACTTATATATTCAAAGCAGGTACATTTTTTTTTTCGTTTTTTGAAGTCCTTTTGTAGTTACACCTGAGTTGAGCTTTGAAAGGTGCTATTGATCTTGAACTTTTATTTCCCAGGTTGGATACACCCCAGATTATCTCTTCCTCCTGCAGACCATTTTGCGTACAGATCCACAGGTAATTGGTTATTTAAACAAACTTGGGTTTAATACAAGGCATTGCATCTATTTGGGGTTTCTTTTATCTTAGAAATCCTTGCTTCATTGTCAATTTGTATCTTCTCGACCAGGGAGCTGTCAACTTTGCACTGATGATGTCACAAATGGAGGGAGGTTGTCCAGTAGACTATAACACTATCACTGATCTCTTCCTTCAGGTATCTTTTATAATTTCTTTGCTGTAGTGATATATAAATTCTTTGTTGTCTAGCAACTCTCCATTTAGTGTTTTTAGCCTTACTATGTAATTTGGTTTCTTGCTTTGGCTTACATCCTTCTATTAACAGAGAAATATGATACGGGAGGCAACAGCTTTTCTGCTGGATGTTCTGAAGCCAAACTTGCCAGAGCATGCTTTTCTTCAAACCAAGGTTAGTATTTGTTTGTTCATTTCAATATGAACCTTTGCCTTAGACCTGCATGCTGCTTAACTACTCAATGGCCTCTGCTGGATTGTGGTGTAGGTTTTGGAGATCAACTTGGTGACTTACCCAAATGTTGCGGATGCCATTCTTGCGAATGGCATGTTCAGTCATTATGACCGCCCTCGTATTGCTCAGCTGTGTGAAAAGGCTGGATTGTACTTGCGTGCCCTCCAGGTCAGTAACCTTTTTATTGTTTTGGCTGATATCTTCTCTTTACCACTCTGCTAAACTAATATCGTGTTTTCTGATGCAGCATTATTCAGAGTTGCCTGATATCAAGCGTGTCATTGTAAATACCCATGCCATCGAGCCCCAGGTTTGTGGTGTTCAAGTTACGTTTTTGAAATGTATCTGTTATTACCTTGTATATTAAAAGCTTCCTTGCACAGGCACTTGTTGAGTTCTTTGGCACCCTTTCAAGGGAGTGGGCACTAGAGTGCATGAAGGACCTTCTACTGGTCAATCTGAGGGGAAATTTGCAGATTGTTGTGCAGGTAATATTGCTCTGTTGCTGAAAACATTTTTATTCCACCCATCTGCTTCCCCCCTCTTTTTTCCAGGTTTATAACTTTCGTCAAACATGTGGCACATCTGTAGGCTGCGAAAGAATACTCTGAACAACTAGGAGTTGATGCTTGCATAAAATTATTTGAACAATTCAAATCTTATGAGGGCCTCTACTTTTTCTTGGGATCCTATTTGAGCTCCAGGTAGTTACTCCTGATGTTGGTATTTTCTTAGCGTGGCATGCCTTGATATTAAATTTCTTAATGTGGCATGCATTGATATTAAATTTCTTTGCACTTTAGTGAGGATCCAGATATCCATTTCAAATACATAGAAGCAGCTGCAAGAACTGGACAGATCAAAGAAGTTGAACGTGTAACCAGAGAGTCTAATTTCTATGATGCTGAGAAGACAAAGAACTTTTTGATGGAAGCAAAGCTACCTGATGCCCGCCCACTGATTAATGTTTGCGACCGCTTTGGATTTGTTCCAGATCTGACTCACTATCTATATACAAACAATATGCTTCGGTATATTGAGGGCTATGTACAAAAAGTATGTACATCTTTTTAACTCACTGTTATTTTGGGCGTCATTCTTCATCTTGAATGTCGAGCATGCCTTTGATTGTTTCTTTTTGTCTTGTGTGTAGGTGAATCCTGGTAATGCTCCCTTGGTAGTTGGGCAACTTCTGGATGATGAATGCCCAGAAGATTTCATCAAGGGTTTGATTCTCTCTGTCCGTTCTCTCCTTCCTGTTGAGCCACTAGTTGATGAATGCGAGAAGAGGTTTGAATTCTTTGTTCCTTTAGTCTGCAAAGTGACAAGTTTTGCATTTCCTTGTTAAGTGGATCACATCTGTTTGAATATGTGAATCAGGAACCGCCTACGGTTGCTTACTCAATTCTTGGAGCATCTAGTGAGTGAGGGTAGCCAAGATGTGCATGTCCACAATGCTCTTGGGAAAATCATCATCGACAGCAACAATAACCCTGAGCATTTCCTTACTACCAACCCATTTTATGACTCTCGTGTTGTGGGTAAATACTGTGAAAAGCGAGATCCTACACTTGCTGTTGTTGCTTATAGACGTGGGCAATGTGACGATGAGCTTATTAATGTCACTAACAAAAACTCGTTGTTCAAGCTACAAGCTAGGTATATATTATTTTTGTTCTTGTTACTGATGCCCTGTGTTTGTTCCAATCCTCCATATATATTGAGCAATGGCTTACATATTCATGTCATATAAATTTGGAATTTCAGATATGTGGTTGAAAGAATGGATGGTGATCTGTGGGATAAAGTTCTTCAGCCTGACAATGAATATAGAAGGCAACTCATTGACCAAGTGGTTTCAACCGCATTGCCTGAAAGCAAGAGCCCTGAGCAAGTCTCTGCTGCTGTTAAGGCATTCATGACAGCTGACCTTCCTCACGAATTGATTGAGCTTCTTGAAAAGATTGTTCTTCAGAATTCTGCATTCAGTGGAAACTTCAACCTGCAGAACCTACTCATCTTGACTGCCATCAAGGCGGATCCATCCAGAGTCATGGACTATATTAACAGACTAGACAACTTTGATGGGCCTGCTGTTGGAGAAGTTGCTGTCGAGGCACAACTGTATGAGGAGGCTTTTGCTATATTCAAGAAGTTCAACTTAAATGTGCAGGCTGTCAATGTTCTCTTAGATAACCTCCGAAGCATAGAAAGGGCTGAAGAGTTTGCCTTCCGTGTTGAAGAAGATGCGGTTTGGAGCCAGGTTGCCAAAGCCCAGTTACGGGAAGGTCTGGTCAGTGAAGCAATTGAGTCCTTCATTCGCGCAGATGATGCAGCACACTTCCTTGATGTCATCCGTGCTGCCGAGGAAGCTAATGTGTACGATGATTTAGTGAAGTACCTTCTGATGGTAAGGCAAAAGGCAAGGGAACCCAAAGTCGATGGAGAACTCATCTTTGCATATGCTAAGATTGACAGGCTTAGTGACATTGAAGAATTAATTCTTATGCCAAATGTTGCCAACCTTCAAAATGTCGGTGACCGTCTATATGATGAAGAACTATATGAAGCTGCAAAGATCATCTATGCTTTCATCTCGAACTGGGCTAAGCTGGCTGTTACCCTGGTTAAGCTGAAGCAGTTCCAAGGTGCTGTGGATGCTGCCCGCAAGGCTAACAGTGCCAAAACATGGAAGGAGGTCTGCTTTGCTTGTGTTGATGCCGAGGAGTTCCGTCTTGCACAAATATGCGGCCTCAATATTATTGTTCAGGTATACAAGTAGGAGCACATACTGATATTTTTTTTCTAGTTTCTGCTTTATAACAAAGCTTCTATGATATATTTCTTTCTGACATACCTGCTTTTGTACTTTTGTTTAGGTTGATGACTTGGAAGAAGTCAGTGAATACTACCAGAATAGAGGATGCTTCAGTGAACTTATTTCTCTCATGGAGAGTGGCCTTGGACTTGAACGTGCACACATGGGCATCTTCACTGAATTGGGAGTTCTATACGCTAGATACCGCCCTGAGAAGCTCATGGAGCACATCAAGCTTTTCTCCACCCGTCTCAATATTCCTAAGCTTATTCGAGCCTGTGATGAACAGCAGCACTGGAAAGAACTTACCTACCTGTACATACAGTATGACGAGTTTGACAATGCTGCCACCACTATTATGAACCACTCTCCAGATGCATGGGATCATATGCAGTTCAAGGATGTCTGCGTTAAAGTTGCAAATGTTGAATTATATTACAAGGCAGTTCACTTCTATTTGCAAGAGCATCCTGATCTCATCAATGATATGTTAAATGTGCTTGCACTGCGGTTGGATCATACCAGAGTTGTAGACATAATGCGCAAGGTTTGCATCTGAATGAAAATCGATTTCCCTTTCTGCGCTTCACAGCTCTGTTTCAGATTCCTTACCAAAAATCTTACTGTCTTGTTGCTCTTTGGACAGGCTGGTCAATTGCATCTTGTAAAACCATATATGGTTGCAGTTCAGAGTAACAATGTCTCTGCTGTGAATGAAGCCTTGAATGAGCTGTATGTTGAAGAGGAAGACTACGAGAGACTACGCGAATCAGTTGACATGCACGACAACTTTGACCAGATAGGTCTTGCACAGAAGGTAAAAAAGAGGCACATAATCACGCATTGCCTGTTGCTACTGGTTATGATTTAATAACCTGTGTTAATTTCTCATGCAGCCGGAGAAGCATGAATTTGCCTGTTGTTACTGGTTATGATTTAATAACCTGTGTTAATTTCTCGTGCAGCTGGAGAAGCATGAATTACTAGAGATGAGGAGGATTGCTGCCTACATTTACAAGAAGGCTGGCAGGTGGAAGCAATCCATTGCCCTATCAAAGAAAGATAACATGTACAAGGATTGCATGGAGACATGCTCACAATCTGGTGACCGTGAACTTTCAGAGGACTTGCTTGTCTATTTCATTGAGCAGGTTTGGTTCAAACCCATTCTATTGACTTGATAATATGAGACTAGTGATAAACTAATTCAATAGGCTTAGTCTGTTTGCTTGGCATTGCATTCTGATTAGTAAACACATCCAATCATGTAATGCAGGGTAAGAAAGAATGCTTTGCTTCCTGCCTCTTCATTTGCTATGACTTGATCCGGCCGGATGTCGCTCTTGAGCTTGCATGGATGAACAACATGTTAGACTTTGCCTTCCCATACCTGTTGCAGGTAACTTATTTCAGTCAATTTCTTTGTTGATGTTTATTTACATACAATTTATTGTAGTAACTAACATCCGTGCTGCGTGTGCAGTTCATCCGTGAATACACTAGCAAGGTGGATGATTTAATGAAGGACAAAATTGAGTCGCAGAAGGAAGAAAGAGCCAAAGAGAAGGAGGAGAAAGATCTTGTGGCTCAGCAGGTAACCTAATACTGCTCACATTTGTTTTTGTAATCAAACATCTCATGCTTAGGCATTGACATGACAAGTTGCATTACCTTGTGCTGTGCAGAACATGTATGCACAATTGCTTCCTCTTGCTTTGCCCGCGCCGCCAATGCCTGGTATGGGTGGTCCACCACCTCCAATGGGTGGGATGGGCATGCCTCCAATGGGTGGAATGGGCATGCCACCAATGGGCCCTGGTCCGATGCCAGCATTCGGGATGCCACCAATGGGAAGCTACTGAGTTTTTTTTTTGCAGGGAACTTAGATGATCTGAATTGTTTCAGTTGTAAGCTAAAGTGGAACTTCATTGGAGTTGTAGATGATTATAGTTTGGAGTTAAAAATTCTTTATGGTACCGGGAATTTTTTTTGGCAAGCTAAATCTTAGCCAGAGTTCGAGAACTGCAACCTGTTATATGATGGGATAGGATGAGATTAGGTTGGTTGAGCACGAGCTGTTGGAATTGGAAGCTGGTACCATTTGTATAGTGTGATAATATCTTTGTAGACACATTTTGGTTGTATGAATACTTGTCAGGACAGTGGATAAACAAATGTATGTTACGACCTGTTGATTTCAATTGTTATATTATGTGTTTTTTTTTTTTTTTTGTAGTTGCGGGGTGGGTATATTGTTGAAGTTATTACACATTATTTGTTACTAGCAATATGAAGGCTTCAGGCATCTTGCAAAGCTGGTGGTTTGGTCAGTAATCTGATTTGGCGAAATCCAATTTTTTCAATAAAAATATGTTTTTTAAAAAAATATAATTGTACTTAAAACATTGTTATTGCGTTGCGCGACACTAACAACACGGAGTGTTGGAGTCAGGACGGCCGTCGGAGATGCGCAACGCTCGGCCTCCGACCATTTTCACGGCTTTGACAACCGCGGCACTGAGCACCGCTGCCAACCAATCGTCACCTCTAGCGAACAAAGATGTCCCCGACGTCGGGCCAATCTGCTTCCTCGCCACCTCATCGCCCAGCCGCCTCATCATCTCCCACGCAGTCACGCCTCCGCTCCAAAGCTACTCCTCATATGGGGTTGAACCGAGGTGGACAGCCAGTGCTCTTCCGATCTATGGTGGCGAGCAAGATGGCACGAGCACTGCTACCACATCGTGTTATCGCAGCGAATGGCGGCACCTCATCAGGTGTATGTTCATCTAATACTCTAATAGCCGCCTTGTATTCAATTTCTTTTGTTACATTGTTTCATATATCTTCTTTTATTTTTCTTCAGGATCTTGCTGCTCGGGACCAGCAAAAGTTCTTGGTCAAGTGCATTATTCCTGTTTTGAGAGCTTTAAGGTTTTATATAAAATAACTGATAATTCATCGTCATATGCATTTTTGATTTTCAGGGCAGACCCTGAGTTCATACGAAGCACAATGGATCAAATCAAAGCAACGACCAACACTTGTCTAGTAGTTTTAGTGTTCGGTACCGGTCTTTTCTATACTTTTGCTAAGCCGAAATTGAATAAATTGGAGGACAGAGCAGACGCTCTTTCTAGAGAAATGTCTGTTACTGCTGCTGGTTTGAGGCAATATGCAACTCAACATGGGGGTCGGTTCTCATTATTTGACTATTTGTTGCAACAAGCTTTTTATTCATACCTCAATCCTCTTTATAAAATGTTATTGTATACTATGTCTGCTCAATAACCTGTTACTGTTTGCCAACTGCTATTATCAGATTGTCTAGGAAGAAGATTTGGTCCGAGCTTTCTTGGTAGGGGAAACAATAGTTCCACCCCGCAAAAAAAAAAAAAAAAAAAAAAAAAAAAAAAAAAAAAAAAAAAAAAA
>CM041647.1:42045111-42068233 GCA_023333625.1 Bothriochloa decipiens | reverse complement strand
GCTGCTAGAATACAGATGATATGTGATTTGGTTCACTAATTAAAAAAATAAGGCTAATCCTTAATTTATAAGCCAAATGGCTATAACTCATGGAGTTTACATAAGTTCAAGGTTGGTCATGGCCCTATTGGCATCTACGAGAAACTCTGCCATTGGGTGAGAGTCTCTCTTGGCTAATGCCCTTGGACACCTTATATAGGCAATAATTATTTACATGTGGTCCCTAAGGGGGTTTGGATTTTACCAGCCACTATACGAGCACTAGTTGAGCCTTTTCTATAGGGGGAATTGTCAATATATCATATGGGCTCTCATTAGATGCTTGGTTATAACTGGTACTACATGGCCTAGTAGATTCAAATATAAGAAGAGGTATAATACAACTCAAACCTTTGTTGCGAGGTTATACTTCACAACCTACACTTGCGAGCCTTACTAAAAAACAAAAACTCTATCCCAGAAACCCTATGGGAAAAAGGACATGTGAAAAGAGCACACACACATCTTTGGCTAATACATGTTCTAACTCTCGAGGTTTCTAGCTCCAATTGTCTTGATGTTGATTTTCTCGATGTCTTCATCTTCAGGATTTAGCTCCTTTTGTTGCTTCAATTCTATGCATGGTTCATCAGTTTTGCTCGGTGCCATCTAGGAACTTTTTGATGTGCGGATCTTTGTTTTTAGAGGCCTTCTTAGCTTGCAAGTCTTTGTTTTACCCTTTCACCAAAAGCTTCGCTTGATGATGCATCTTCTCTTTAGAAATGGCTATAGCTGTTGTAGCAAGTATTTGATGCAGTTAAAGTAGTTCGGATGAAGGTTGTTGTGAGGCTCCCAAATATTCTCTCATGAGCACTTGGCAAAATACTATAGCCTTCGAAGTGGTTGGTGCTCCGATATACTCCCCTAGCCCCTCTTAGTCGATGCTCGTTACTAAATCCTCGGTCGATGTTGATCCTGAAGGACCTGGTTACGATTAGTAGTGGAAGTAGTCCAGAGCAAAGTTGACGATGAACTCTTTGAGTTGAAGTGGTTAACGAAGGTGTTGATGTCAAAGTTGTCAACGAAGGCTCTCAAGCCATTAATTGTAGTGGGTGAAGATGATACTGGGTCCCTTGTAGAGGTGTTAGCAGAAGTGAGTCGTAACGATTCGCTAAACCTAGCTAGTTTGGGACTTGGCCAGGCCAGTTTCCCTTTTCGAGTTTGAATTGATTACTTTCCAAATTGATTATCAAAAGTGCTTTGGCTTAGGGAACTTAGATATTGGATTTTGATTTGTTTTCTACTTAGATAAGGTCACCTCATTTGTATACCATAGGATCATGGTGATCAAGGGATCCGACATCCATTTGGCTTTTTGCATCTAGTATACCCTCTTTTTTTGCTCTTTTTCCAATCCCTTACTTCTCGTTGCATCTCTCCGTGACATCTAGTGGTGTTTGAGGTGGCCTCGTCGACCCTAGGACAACCTCAAGTGTGCATCGCCCCAATGGGTCCTCGAGTTCTTGCAATGAAGGACAAGCTCTAAATCGTCCTGATCGATATTTAGATCGGTTTTCGTTGATCTTAGGGTTGCTTGCTACGTGTGTTAGGTCGTGTGCAATCTCAAAGTTCCAGCCCTCCCTTGATGGTGTGTGATGCTCAACGATGTTAGATTAACACACGCAAAAAAAAAGAAAAAAGAAAAAATAGGGCAGTATGAAACTAGCCGATGGATTTCAACAGTAAAGATGGAGAGATGGTAGTGATGAATGAATTGACTATGATGTGCAACAAACCGAGATGATCTAATAATGGTTAACTTTAAAGCATTTTGGTTACAAATTCATTCTAACTACCGCCTCCTGAGATGATCCAATCCGGCATGACCACCACCATCTCCTGGGCCTCGATATCCATTGGTCTTCCCAACTACCGCCTCCTCATTACGCGGTGCTTCCTCGCCCACGACGTATCAATCTAAGTTGGCTGTTACCCTGGTTAAGCTGAAGCAATTCCAAGGTGTTGTGGATGCTGCTCGCAAGGCTAGCAGTGCTAAAACATGGAAGGAGGTCTGCTTTGCTTGTGTTGATGCCGAGGAGTTTCGTCTAGCACAAATTTGTGGTCTCAACTTTATTCTTCAGTTATTCTAGTTGGATAGCATACCTGCTTTTGGATTTTTGTTTAGATTGATGACTTGGAAGAAGTCAGTGAATACTACCAGAATAGAGGATGCTTAAGTGAACTTGTTGCACTCATGGAGAGTGATCTTGGACTTGAACTTGCACACATGGGCATCTTCACAGATACCGCTCTGAGAAGCTTATGGAGCACATCAAACTTTTCTCCTACCATTTCAATATTACTAAGATTATGTAGGCTTGTGATGAACAACAACATTGGAATGAACTCACCTGGTTGCACACACAAACAGTATGATGAATTTGACAATGCTACCACCACAATTGTGAACCACTATCCAGATGCATGGGATCATGTAGTTCAAGGATGTTTGCGTTGGCACTATATTACAAGGCAGTTCATTTCTATCTGGTCAAAGTTGCAATTGTTGAGCTATATTACAAGGCAGTTCACTTCTATTTGCAAGAGCATCCTAATATCATCTATGATATGTTAAACATGCTTGCACTTTGGTAATTCGGTTGGATCATATCAGAGTTGTAGATACAATGCACAAGGTTTGCATCTGAATGAAAATTGATTTCCTTTGTGCCCTTCACAGCTCTTTCAAATCCATTCCCAAAAATCTAACTATCTTGCTGCTCTTTGGAGAGGCTGGTCACCTGCATCTGGTGAAACCATATATGGTTGCAGTTCAGAGTAACAATGTCTCCGCTGTGAATGAAGCCTTTGAATGAGCTATATGTTGAAGAGGAAGACTACAAGAGACTCTGTCATTTCTTAGCCCTGCTTGATAGACAACTAACTTGGCAAACAATCAGATCATCAGCTATCGATGTGACCCAGGCCAGCGGAGAAGTGGCTTGTGCTTATTTGCGTTGAACTAGGTGCCCCAGAAATATGCTCTCACAATTTTTTTCTAGTTACATCATTACAGATATTAGACAAGATCACATGTGAAAATGAGTGTTGATAAACAAATATTACTGTTGCCCTCCTTGCTGATTTTGTTCCAAATTCCAGTCCTCTTACATGATTCAAAAAATCATCCCTATATTCTATAAAAATCAGTTTTGAACTTGAACTAAAAGCAGTTCTGTAGGTACTATCTTTTTTTTGAGGACTTCTGTAGGCACTAATTAGTATTAAGGAATTACACAATACTTTATTGTACATGCTTCGTATCGAGGCCACAACAGGTCCTATCAAAAAAAAAAGAAGAAATGAGGCCACAACAGGTGAGGAAAATATGCAACAACTGGAGAAGGGAATATACAATGTGCAACTTGGGTCGGGCCTTCGTTCTCTCGACGGGCTATCATGTCGAGCCCTCTGGGTTCTCTCTAGTCTCTCTTGACCGCCAGGAATCATCATAAATACGGAGACATCCCGTTCAAGGGGAGAACAACAGCCGCCTTGATGCCTTCCTCTCCCTCTCCTCTTCTCTTCCTTTCCCTCAATCTATCGGCCGTCGCTTTGTGCTCTCCGCTCGAGTTCTTTCGGACATGGCAGCCATGTTTCATAGGAAAAACATGGTTCGCCATGTCAGTTAACTCACATTCCCTTCTTTTACATGGTTTTCATATGATCCGGGGAATTTGGATCCGATCTGGTTGAAACATGCATATGTTCTGGTAGTTCTAGGGTTTTTTGTTAGCTCCGCTAGGGTTTTTGATCTGATGGAATTGAATCAGTTTGATGGCTCATGTTCTAGGTCTGTGGAGTTTGATGTCTAATTTTTGTTCTCACGTTTGGTTCATGTTTTAGGTCATACTCTGTTTGTTCATATATGTTTGATTCGAATTTGAATCTCGAAGTCAAATTTGATTCAAATTTTAATCTCAGAATCAAATTTGATTTGAATTTGAATATGGGATTCAAATTTGATTCAAATCTGTCTCTAGGATTCAATTTGAATTAAATATGAATCTAGATTCATAATTGTTTTTTTATTTGGTGGACAAATCATCGTGGAGGAAGTGAGGTGAGACCTTGTATCAAATTATTCCGTTAGGCCTAGTTTTATCTAGTTGCTGGTTGTCAATTTCACCTGATGCTTCTCTCTGTATGGCATTTTTAGGCTTTGCATTGTTGTTCCTTTGGAGCTTAGTTTACCCAATGGTTTCAGTGGCTAGGGTTTGCAATTGAGAATGAAAGGGTGAGAGCAGTGGTAGATCTTCGACCTAAATCCATCAGGCATCACTAATTATAAAATAAGACCAATCTTTAATTTTTATCAAGCCAAATGGCTATAACTCGTGGAGTTTACATGAGTTCATGGGTGGTCATGGACCTATTGGCATCTATGAGAAACTCTACCATTGGGTGAGAGTCTCTCTTGTCTCATGCCCTTGGGCACCTTATATAGGCAACAATTATTTACAAGTGGTCCCTTAGGGGGTTTGGATTTTACCGGCCACTATACCAGCACTAGTTAGGCCTCTTCTATGGGGAGAAATCGTATGGGCTCCCGTTAGCTGCTTGGTTATAAATGGTACTACATGACCTAGTAGATTAAAATACAAGAAGAGGCATAACACAACTCGAACAACCTTTGTTGCGAGGCGCAACCTACACTTGCGAGTCTTACTAAAAAATATATCCAACAAACTATATGGGGAAAGGGCATGTGAAAAGATCACACACATCTTTGGCTAATACATGTTCTAACTCCCGAGGCTTCTAGCTCCAAGTGCCTTGATGTTGATTTCCACGATGTCTTCATCTTTAGAATTAAGCTCATTTTGCCGCTTCAATTATATGCATGGTTCATCAGTTTTGCTCGGTGCACATGTCTTCACTTCAAGGAACTTTTTGATGTGCGGATCTTTGTCTTTAGAGGCCAGATAGCTTAATGGTCTTTGTTTTATCCTTTCACCAAAAGCTTCACTTGATGATGCATCTTCTCTTTAGAAATGGGTATAGTTGTTGTAGCAATTATTTGATGTAGTTAAAATAGTTCGGATAAAGGTTGTTGTGAGGCACCCAAATTTTCTCTCATGAGCACTAGGCAAAATACTGTAGCCTCTGAAGTGGTTGGTGCTCTGATATGCTCCCCTAGCCCCTTTTAGCCGGTGCTCGTTATTGAATCCTCAGTCGATGTTGATCCCGAAGGACCTGATCACGATTAGTAGTGGAAGTAGTTTAGAGCAAAGTTGTCGATAAACTCTTTGAGTTGAAGTGATTAATGAAGGTGTAGAAGACCTTAGTGCCAAAGGAGTTGGCATAGCCCATCTAGCTCAAAGACGAAGGCAAGTCATCGTAGCAGGTGTTGATGTCAAAGTTGTCAACGGAGGCTCTTGAGCCATTGTAGTGGGTGAAGATGATACTGGGCTCCTTGCAGAGGTGTTAGCAGAAGTGAGTCATAGCGATTTGCTAAACCTAGCCGATTTGGGACCTGGCCAGGCCAGTTTCCCTTTTCGAGTCTAATCAGTTACTTTCCAAATTGATTTTCGAAAGTGCTTTGGCTTAGGGAACTTAGATATTGGATTTGGAGTTGTTTTCTACTGGGGTAAGGCCACCTCATTTGTATATCAGAGGATCATGGTGATAAAGGGATCCGACATCCATTCGACGTTTTGCATCTAGTATATCCTCTCTCTTTTTTGGTTTTTTCAAATCCGTTACCGCTTGTTGCATCTCTCCGTGACATCTAGCGGTGCTCTAGGTGGCCACGTCGACCCCAGGACAACCTCAAGCGTGCATCTCCCCAACGGGTCCTCAAGTTCTTGCAACGAAGGAAAGGCTCTAAATCGTCCTAATCGATATTTAGATCAGTTTTAGCTGATCTTGGGGTTGCTTGCTACGTGTGTTAGGTTGTGTGCAATCTGAAATGTTCCAGCCCTCCCTTGATGGTGTGTGATGCTCATTGATGTCAGATTAACACACGCCAAAAATAAAATTAGAAAAATAGGGCAGTATGAAACTGGCCGATGGATTTCAACAGTAAAGATGTAGAGATATGGTAGTTATGAGTGAATTGACTATTGATGTGCAACAAACTGATCTCTTGTAAATGCTCTAATAATGGTGAACTTTTAAACCATTTTGGTTACAGATTCATGCTAAATGAAATCTCCACATAATAAATAAAATAAAATAAAATAAAAAGAAGGATCCGTTGCCCGTTGCCATAATACTATCTATAGCAAAGAATAGTCTTACTCTTGGGCCGGCTAACTCATCCTCCCAAAGCCCATCCATACTTCTGTTCTGCGTTTCTGTATTACGTTGATCCTGGCACGGCTACATTGTTATCGATTTAACAATCATGGGAGAATGGGAGGTGAGGTGAACTCATATTAGTGGAGGACAGGCCCACGAAGCAGCAATTAAAATTGAACAGGTCGGTACAGGGAGGAGAGATCGATTATGGTTGGTTGTAGTTATAGTGATCATGGCCGCGAGCAAGATGATGTCGAGCGCGCCCGGCCTCTGCTTGATCTGTTCCGACTTGGAGACGGCGAGTCGATCGGTCTGTCCTCCTTCTCCGATGAACGCACGGATTGGATGGAAGCAATGACTCTATTCCGTCCCGAGACGGAATCGTCTACGACGCTGGCCCGGAGGAAAGAATATATATGCATATATAGATCATGGGATCCATGGGGTAGCAGCGAGCTGAGCCTATCGATCGATACGATACCACGCAGAGAAGATAGATCGATTCGAGTAGAGTCGAGTAGACGCGGTGACGAGCGTCATGGCGGCGGCAGCAGGTACGTACAGCGGTCCTTGGATCTCTGGCGAGGACGACGATGGCACGCGCACCACCACGGACGATGATTGGGCCTGGGCGTCGTCCTCTTCCTCTTCTTGCGCGTGGATTCCAGTCGCAGTCAAGCGGCAGTGGTTCCTTGCCGCCAACTAGCAGAGAGGTACGTATGTGTATGTATGCATTTCATTCTCTTCTCTGTGTGTAGCTGAGATCTAAGCCTATGAAGAGAAAATGGCTATCATAGGACTCCAATCGTTGTGGCTTCTCTTAAATAGGACTTCAAATATTTACTTCTTACTAATAAGACTCCAAACGTTGTTCATAGGCTATAATAACATTTTGATCCATTTAATCATGTTTTAATTCCTAAATATATGTATTTGGCCATGAGATCACCATTTTGCCCCTGGGCCTTGAAAATGTGAATTTAGGGGCATGCGGTGCTCCATTGATGCACAGCGCAGTGGCGGCAACGCATCAGCCGCCGGTTCGTGCAAGGAAGAGACAAGGCAATTGCGACGGAGCAGACTGGAGAAGAATGCACCTGAAAAAGGCCACCCAAATTGATCCGATCCTGGCCCCTGCTAAGCATCGTTCGTTGCAATTTTTGCCTTTCAAAAGTGCGGACCTGAAATCCCGATCTGAACAGCTGAAGGATGTATGGTTGGAGACAAAAACAGAACGGTGGTGCCGGTGTGGAGGAGTGAACGGCGGCGCGGCGTCGAAGGGGGAAGGGCGTGCGGCAGCGGGTAGACGAAGAGGAGCGTCGCGTGACCACGATGAGATGAGATGGATAGGCGGTGTATATGTATAGATGGGCAATATAGTTATTATCAAAAAATACATGTATTTGGGATAAAATAAAAATAGTTAAATGGATCAAAATATCATTAGAGCTTATAAACAACGTTTGGAGTCCTATTAGGGAGAAACAAATGTTTAGAGTCCTATTGAAGAGAAGCTGCAACGATTGGAATCCTATAATAGCTATTTTCTCGCCTAGGAAATAATACTACAGATTACGTACCTTATTAATTATATATAATCATCCCGTCTAGCTATATCTGCCTCAGTCTGTGCTTATGAAAAGAGTGCGAGAGATGCTGCATTATCGAGCTCATCTCTCTATGCTTTTTTTCATTTAAACTGGGGTTTGGTCCCCCCCCCCCCCCCACATATAGGAGTATATATTTTTACATTTTTGTGTTCACTTCCTTTTCTTACATGCATTCTTTATTTTTATTCAGGCCCTACACGTCGAGCGCAGTGGGAACGGTACCACCTCTTGTCCACTTCTTCTTATGACACCCTCATTCCACCACGCATGGCACTAACAATCACTGATCATCAATTTCCACATTATTATTGCAATTTTGGGGGTATACATGTATAACTGATATACATTATGCTAACTTGAATTTGTGATTTTCAGCGCAAAGTCCGATTTCATTCGAGACACAAAGGCTGGACTGATTGAATCTACAAAGACTTGTTTCACCATATGGCTGTTCGGTATTGGGTTTTCTTATACTTATGTCAGGCCCACGTTGAATAAATTGTGGGGTAGCATACATGCTCTTTCCATAGAAAACGTGATGATAAAACAAGATCTCCAGAGGATAGAAGCTGAACTTGCTGAAGCCAAAAGCAATCAAACCTCAGGTATTTATTTATTTATTTATAATATGTCCTCTACCTTTGCCTCCCCCCCTCCTATCAAACTCTGTGTGACCTTCGAAGGAACTGTCATCCTGACCATATGGAGCTTCCATATAAAAATTCTACCACAATATAATGGATTTGTAATTGTGCGCGAAAAAGCATGATTTTGTTGGTTCTGCTTTTGCAATTGTCCATGCTGAAACGGTGTGGGAGTAATAAATAGAATGAAATAAACTATCAATGAACAGAAATCAAATGCAAATATGTTCTACTATTTCACGTCTTTCCATATGGGAAGGCTCTTATGCAGATTATGATGTAGAGTTTTTTGGTTAGGAAAAACATTGTTCCTTTTAGCTATTGTACATTAATAACATATATATAGATGTTGTGTTGCCTTTCAATAGCTCAACTGCTGCTAACTTCTATTGATATGTGCAACAGGAGGCACGAAGACATGATACAGAACACCGACGACACCAAGGTTATGATGAACATTAGATATTTCCTAGAGTACTAAGCCCCCCGCCCAAAGCCCCCACCCCCCACCCCCAAAAAAAAAATTAAAAAGAGTTGTGCTAAGAGGCTATAATTGTATTCTGTCCATTTGTATACTCTTGCCTTCACATAAATATTAAACAATATCATCTTTTGTGGCTATAGCTTTGTTATATGCTAGCCATAATGATCTAAGTTCTGTTGTTTGGTTGTGATTTTAATTTCTGTGTGCCGGTCCCTAGCTAGTTTCCAATAAATTCTTGTGATCACCTTTTCTCCATATTTGAATGGAGTCATATTTACATCGATTCCACATGTGAGGTGGATTGGAATGTATTTAGTTCAAGTTTCACTCCAATATATTCGTATTCGCATCAATCCACATGTGTTGGGGTGGATTCAAACAAGACCTTAAGGTGGATATGGTTCATGCTAGTAGGACTAGCGGAACTGACTGTCTTTTGTGTTACCCTTGTGCTTTCTACTACTACATGTGTCCCTCATAAAAATGATACAATTCTAGGTATTATCTTTATTTTTTTTCTAAAAATTTGACCAATGCACGATTATAGAAACAATATCAGCTTTAGATTTATATCTAAAATATGTGAAAAATATTAGCAAATTCAATAACACTTATTGGTATCATAAATATAATATTAATCTATAATCTATAACTCTTACAAAAATAAACCCCATTAGAAGAAATTCTCTCTTCATGCAAGATGTCCATATCATTCCTAACTAAGTGATTTCACTAACTCTTCTATCTATTCATGTAAGATGTCCACATCATTCCCAACTAAGTGATTTCACTAACTCTTGTATCTATTCATGCAAGATGTCCACATCATTCCACACTAAGTCCATGTTAGCAATTATTAGTTAAAAATACACATGCAATCTCTATTATGTGAAATATTAAATATCTTTAATCTATTACCATACAAGTCACTTACATAAGCAATTTGTTTCATCTTCCACTTCTCTATAATGTAATCAAATAGTCTATTGTTTTTTTTTCCTATTTGATTACCGATTTTTTACTAGATCCCATAGAATAAAATAGCATGCAAGTCAAATTCAAATATATGTATATGCATGTGTAGAATATCTATAGTAATGCTATGTATTATAAAAGATTTATTTTTAAGAAAATCCCGTGGCAAACCGTAGGCTATACTCTTAGTATATATTGTTTGGACGGCTTGGGTCAAACTCGCTAAAAAGGTTGAATCGGTGCTATACTACAATTCCTTTCTTTCCAATGCAGTAAATGAAATCTCAGCTACTAATGTTGGGATGAAATTATATTTATATGTCATAACTATCCATCCATGTACAATAGAATACATTGGGATCCGTCGCCAATAACAAAACATTCTAAATTTAAATTATACTCCCTTCTGTGAAAAAAAATGTTATGTGATATGTGTTGGTCAAACTTTTTCAAATTTAATTAGTTTTATTACATATACAGAAAAATATCAGCAACGTTTATATCACTAAATAAATTTACTTTCTATTTTATGATTTATCTAATAATGCTAAATATGTATTATCCATATTATTATTTTTATATATATTTGATAAAATTTATAAATATTTGATTTCTTGGAAATTAAGAATGACATTCTTAGTAGGATGGAGGGTTGCTATATATGTTAAGGAAAAGGTGTGCCACTATTAATTAAGGATCATTAATTAATCCATGGACAGATTTTTTTTTTGAGAAACATTAATCCATGGATGGATCGTCATTCTAGTCCTAGGCCGGCGGCCCCGGAGAATCTGAAAGCCCATAATTTTGTTTCTTAGCATAAAGCCCATAAATCCCGTCCCGAGCCCGGCTGCTTCCGTGCCGGAGCCGGAGGCGAAGTGGAATCTGTACAAACGACGAGTAGGAGATCAGGTGGAGAACCAAAATCGCACACAATTTTACTTCGAATCGATTTGTCTTTAGACAACAAGGAGCAGCGCTCCAACACCATGCCTCCTTCCAACAAGCTCCAATCGGCTCTGGTTTTCTAGCTTCTCTGCATCTACTGGTTCCACACCGCAGCCAACCATCCAAAGGGTACGCCGCCGCTCCTCTTTGATTCGATTTGGGTCGACGTATAGGATAGTAAAGTAACAGTAGACGAAGCATATTTATCTGAATGAATCTGAAATATTAAGGATTGCAAATTTCTGTAGTACCTTCTATTCAACTTACTTGATTTTATTTATACATTATTAATTGATGTTACTTATTGAATCAACTTTGTGTATTAATTATAATTGTCGTTTGACATGCTACCATCTTCCCTTATAAGTGTAAAAAAAAGGATTGCAGATTGTTAAGGTTACTAAGCTAGCCGGGTCACACCATGAAGCCCTGTTTCCCTCCATACCATGAAGCTTGTCCCCCCTTTCTCGGTCACCCACCCTGTTGTCATATCTATCTATCTAGCATATATAAAACCTGAGTTACTATTTAGTTTTCAATCTTGACATATCTGTTACCACGTTCATGATCCTAGGTATTACACCTAAGTATCACATTCACATTTGATCCTTTACTTCAGATTATCGTTGTACTTATGGTTATGAAATGAAGTTGACTTGTGTCATGTCAGCTCTATCTGACAAACATAGATACACATCGTGATCTTGATAACCTTCATATTAATAGTATTGATGATGATGCTCTTTGTCCTGTTATATGTTTCTTTAGGGTCCTCAAACTTATAACAAGTTAGTTCCCAGTGGGGATGAGTGGGACGGGTAAGACTTCTTCCAATTTCGACATCTATCTATAAAGAGATAACTGATAAGTGTTCCTTCTATAACGAATTGTCACTTGTATTTGTCACTTTCAGGTTTATAGCTGGAGTCAAAGATGCTTCACCCAAGGCAGCTTGTGGCCTGGTGCTGGTGGTCCCACTTTTATATATTTTTATGTCATTCCGGCATTGGACCGTATAGACACCCAAATGGATACCCTTTGTGACAAATTGGATGCTTTTAATAAAGAGATGAAGCAGCGAAATGAAAGGGGAAATACAGCTCTCAATTCTATGGGAAGTCAAATTGAAGCTAGAGATGTAGTGGGCGAGTTTTTGAATTCACGAATCAGGTATTAGTCTTATATACTCTTCATTTTTCCTTGCTGCCCGTATGCGTATTGAGTTTTCAAACATTGTCATCTTTGATCAACGACTATCTAACACAAAAAGTTTACCATTCATTTGCAATTTGAAATTACTTCCCTATTTCCATTTCTTTTAGAAATAATAAATATGAAATAAGAAAATCATTGTTCGCGATTTGGTTGCACTTACATTTTGAAATGGATGCAACAATAATCCGAGGGAAACTACTACTGAACAGAAAATGATTTTAGATCTATTTTTATCCAATTTTTTTTCTCGAACACGACTTCACGTGTCTTTTTCATTAAGAAGAAGGAGGCTGAAAGCACGGCAAGTACAACACAACACCACACGACACAAAAATCACAAAGACTGTGGCACAACAAAACAACACGACAAAATGAAAGAAGGAGGGGTGACTCCACCACGCCTAACAACGCATCCTCGCGAGGCGAGGAGCAACGCCACAACAATCCCTGGCTCGGGAGACGTAACTGCGGTTGCATACGATTACATCGATAGAAGACGCGGTCGTCAAAGTCCACGCATCCCCGCGGGGGCATCACTCAGTTGGTGGCGACCGCCCGAGGAGGAGCCAAGCACGACGTCGGTGACCGGTGGTGTCCAAACAATGACGACGGCCATAACGACGTTAACACCTTCGACCGAGGTAGAGGAACAACTGTGACAATGGAGAAGGCTCACACAACACGGCATAGCACGATCTGCCGGGGCAGGGCTTGACGTTGGATGCGAGCGCCAAGGGTGCCTCAATGGAGCCTTCAGGAAGGAGATGACGCCCGCGAACGCCAACTTCGTTGGGTCATTCGCCCGAGGAAACTTTCGCTCCCGGAGCTGCTCCAGCAGCAGTGGCTGACACGCAGAGACAGCGTCTTCAGGAAGGTAGTGATGCTGGTGCGCCACCGTCGTCGATCCTGGGACAAGGACCAGGGAAGGGGTTTTCACCCGCAGTGCCAAGGTCACTGCTGCAGTCGGGGAGACCAGCCATCATAGCGCCGGGACGGAGCTGACCCCGTGACTCCCACACCCCAAAAAAGCACCATGGACGTGGCCACCCCAGGACGTCGTCGGATGTCATCGTGGAATTCGCCGCCAGAGTCAAGCTAAGCCAGGTCCAGGAAGGAGGGAAGGTGCGACCGGTGAAAGGTCCCTATGTGGTTTTGGCAATTGAGTGACAATTTTAGGTTGGACTAATGTGTTAAATTGAGAATACACAGGGAATTAGTCCATTAGGTGAATGTGCAATGGAGGAGCTAAATTGCATATGTGACATGACATGGAGTCATGTGACCGAGATAGAGAAGATCAAGATTAGGCTTGGCTCGATGGATCGGTGGATGTGTGAAGGGCAAGTCAAGGCTTTGAAGCGATGGACCATGAGACGGTGAAGCTTGAGCAAGACTTGGCACCAATGGACCATGAGACGGTGAAGAGCAAGTAAGGTCAAGATCGATGGACCAAGAAGGTTGCATGATGATATGAAGTGGATCATATCATTTGATGATCGTATCGGTGCATGTGTTGCATTGGCACATTAGAGGAAGACAGTGGAAATGGAAATGCACGCAAGGCAAAGGTATAACCTAGGGCATTTTATTTCACCGGTCATGAGGTGTGTAGAGAAGTTTATGACCAGATTTAGGATTGATAGTCATACTATCAAGAGGGGCAAACTTGTTTGCATATCGGTCATCTAGTGCCACTTGAGTGATCTAACTTTGCGACATGCTAGGATCAAGTGGCGTCATGAGAGCAAGAGAAAATCCTTTAAAAATGATTGTAAAAATGCTAACACACTTGCACATGGTGATGTATACTTGGTGGTGTTGGCACATTTGCAAAGGAGAACGAGTTGGAGATGTTTCGAAGAACTAGTGTGCTTGAAAAAGAGAGATGATGGTCATTGGATTGGAAAACTACTTTGATCCATTGTTCTTTGGATCAAGAGGGATACATGGTTGTATAGCCCTCTCAATAAGCTTTCCATAGAGTCTAAGATCATAAAAAATGGAGTTCGGAGCTAAGAGATATGCCCATTTTAGTGCGGGGTGGTGCTGGACCAGCGGAAGTTCCGGTGGGTCTAGACCGGAGGTTTCGGTCAGCCCAGCCCGAGCAACCGCACGCCCCGATTTACTTCCGGTAGGTGACCGGAAGTTCCGGTGGAAGTTCTGGTGGATGACCAGAAGTTCCGATAGGTGACCGAAAGTTCCGGTGGATGACCGAAAGTTCCGGTAGGTGACCGAAAGCTCCGGTGGAAGTTCCGGTGTAGTTCCGGTGGATGACCGGAAGTTCCGGTAGGCGACCGGAAGTTCCGGTGGAAGTTCTGGTGTAGTTCTGGTGGATGACCGGAAGTTCTGGTCAGATGACCGGAAGTTCCGATAGGCCAGGTCTGGGTTAATTTCGCGTACAACGGCTATATTTGTACTAACCGAAAGTTCCGATGGGGCTCCACCGGAAGTTCCGGTAGGCCATTTTCAGCCCGAAATTTGAACCTAACGGCTCTATTTTGAGTGGGTCTTATAAATAGAGGGGTGTCCGGCCCTTGCCCGTGGGAGAGCACCATAGGGACTTTGTGTCCATGCTTGTGAGTGCTTGGAGAGCCCTCTACTCACTTGTTCTTGATAGAGTTCATCCGATCGAGTGAGAGCGATTCTAGTGCGCTGCTTTGAGAGATTGCTTTGTGTGGCACTAGGTGTTCGTGTTGCAAGCTGGTGGGCTTGTTACTCTTGGAGGTTTCCACCTCCTAGACGGCTTGGTGGCAAGAGACTCCGTCAAAGCACGCAAGGAGATTGTGCGGTGCTTCGGAGAAGAGATTGTGAGGGGTTCTTGAGCCTTCCCCGCGGGAGCCGCGAATTGGCTACTCTAGTTGAGCTCGTGGCTTCGAGGATCCCCATCTTGTGTTGATTCATCACACCCGAGGCTGTGGGTTTGGCTAGGTGACGCCAATTAGCGAGTGAATCTCCAAGTGGGTGCATCGCCACAAGAGGACGTAGCTTGGTGGCAACCAAGTGAACCTTGGTAAAAATCGCTGTGTCATCTTGTGTCCACACTTCGCGGTGGTTTGCAATCTCTGTCACAAGCTTGTATTTACATTCATATATACTGTGCTTGTGTTGTTGCTCTTGCAATTAGTTGGCTTGTGTAGCTATCTAGTTACCTTCTAGCTTGTGTAGCATAGAAGTATCTCTTGTGTGACTAATTAGATTGTGTAGTCTAATTAGTAGCTTTGCTTAGTTTGTGTAGCTAAGTAATTTGAGCTCTTGGGTTCGGCTTATGTAGCCTTATCCTTGAGCATCTAGTGAGCTTAGGTTGGCTTTGTGTTTTTGCTCATTAGAATTGTGTAGGTGCTCCCTTGCTTGATAAAGTACTAGTTGCTTAGGTTTGTATGACCTTGCAAGCTAGACTTGATTAGGAGGGCACTAGCTAGCTTGGCACCTTGCTTTCTTGTGTAGGATCTTTTACAAGGTGCATCTAGAGTTATAGTTAGAGGGGTGAAGTCTTGGCTAGACCGATAGTTTTAATTCCGCATTTATTTCGGTTAGCCGGTGCGATAAGTTTTAGAAAGGACTATTCACCCCCCTAGTCCGCCATCTCGACCTTTCAACCGGCCCTGAAGAGCCCGGATCCACCCGTCGACCACGTTCACCGGAGCGGCGATGGTGGAGGAGCGCCGGCGAGGGGCCACCGCAAAAGCGGCCGACGCCCGGCACCCGCCACAGCAGCAGGGAAGGGGGTGGGGCACTTCCAGAAAGCCGCCAACGCTGCCGTCGAGGGGCTCACCAGCGTGGCCGGGGCCCGCCACCCACCAGAGGAGGAGGGGATGGGGGCCGCGCAGCCAGAGGCCGCCGCCGTGGCATCCGAGGTCGCGCGCGGGGCCTCCCTGGTGACGCCGCCCCGGGAAGGAGCCGCCACCGGCGGGCTCCAAACCTAGCTCCCCGGTGCGCGTAGGGGCCAGCCCCGAGGCAGGCGAGCAGGAAGGGCGCCAGGCCCGCATCCATTTCACGGCGGCGGGACGGCGCCGCCGGCCACCGCCCGCTGCCCCGGTCGAGGTTTCCCAAACCTTAAGGCCGGGGGGGAGGCGCGACCATGGCTGCCCCGATGCACCGGTGTCGAGGCAGGAGCAGGGAGCTGTCGCTCCGGGCACGGGGGAGCCGGGGGGGGCCGGTTGGCCGCCTGCCGCCGGCCACAAACCCTAGCTCTACCGCGCCACCGCTGAGGCACGGCCCACCGACGCCCCAGAGCCCGAATCGACCGCACGGGGGGCAGATCCGGCCGAGGCAGGGCCGGATCCGGGCGTGGCGGAGCCGGGACGGCCCACCGCCGCCGCCGGCCGCCGACGCCGTAGAGGGGAACGGGGGGGAGGAGGGAGAGGGACGCCGGGAGGAACGCGAACGGAGTGCGGGGGACAGGCCGGCGAGGAGGCGGAGGTGGTGGGCGGCGCGGGTTGGGGGCCCTCGAGTCGGCTCCCGTGGGAGACGACGCGAGGGAGAACAGAGAATGCATAGAAGCCAGGACAAGCAAAACTTTTGTACAAATGGATATTAGTCAATTAGATGACCTACTATACACACTATCATATCTACTCTGGTGCCGTAAGATGATAATTAATTTGTTCAATTGCATGGTTCTGGTGCGCAAATTTATACTGTGTTAGATTAGAAACGCAATTGGTTTCATTTTAGCTATTGCGCACCAACCACATAAACTGTAGTGTTTCATTTTTCAACAGTGCAATTGCTAACTTTTATTGTTCTGTGCAACATATAGGACAAGGTAAGGAGCATCTGTGATGCCAAGCTTAGGTGGCTTAAGATGAGCAATAGAGAAAAGAGTTGAGCTGCCCTAGGAAAGGAAGGATAAGGAAGACAAGAAAGGTTATGAAACCGACAATGGAGGGCAAACGAGCAACATGTGTGATTTTTGTGTCTTTGTTTGTGATAATAACTGGTTATCAAAGACAAGTGTACCCCCTGTTGAGTGGTGATGAAAATGCTTTGTGACAAGTGTATCTCCGTATGTGCTACCTGTACGTCTGTACTAAGATATTTTCCAAGGGATTTGCTCCGGTACTCCCTTCCTGAAAATCTATACGCATCTTAAAGCAAGTAATTAAAGAAATCAATTATTTTATTTTATTTTGCACCTGGATCCCGCTTGGGCCCAGCCTGTCCAATAGCAGGCCGAGCCCAGCACTACAGATGGGAATCCGTCCGCCGCCGTTCACTCGTATTCACGTCGCCGTTTCTTTCGAAGCGAGCTGTAGAGGATCGCTGCTCCTCCCCCCATCCCATTTCTTCTTTGTTCATTGCGGCTAGGATTACGGTGGCGCCGGCAAAGCCATTGATGAAGAAGACACCATGGCACCAGCCACCACACCCCCATCGCCCCCACCGCGTGTGCTTCCCCCTCCGTCTGTGCCCTCTATGCTCAACGCGCCATCGGACGGGGGAGGCTGTCGTCCGCGCCGACGCGCCTCCGTGTCTGATGAAACTGAATAATCATGTTCAGAATGGAGTTGTACCCTGCTGCTGTCTCTAAAATAAATGAGAAGCTTGTGGCACATGGAAGCACTGCCGATTTTCCTTTTCATAGCAAAAGCTCCGAGCTGTCCTTGAGAATGCTCGCCAGATACTATAGGTTTGTAGTGCCTGCTTGATATACCGCCAATTTGGTACTAACGTTGGTATGGTTTTTGCCTGGAAGTATAAGTTCTGCCGTGCGCAAGGTAAGACACTGGTGGCGACTGCAATGGGAGCATCATGAAGACGAGGAGGACTTGAGTTATATTGCTGTATGGCAGTTCTCCCTGTAATTCACTGTAATTGTCCCTATAATTGGGCTGATGTTGCAAGTCCTCGACTAGTTCAAATGTTCAGAAACTGACTTCAGATAGATGATTTAAGAAACTGATCTTGTATAGTTCTATTGCTGCGAATAAATCTGAAATCAATTTTTCTTGTTCGTTATGTTAGTTTGCCGGGGCTGCCGTAATCATGAACGCAAGGAACGAACAAATCTGATCAGAATCACCATACGAGTGAAGAATGACGGCGTGAAGAGCGAAACGGCGGCGACGGAGTCACGAAGACAACGTTACTTCACATCTGGACTCGGGCTGGACTTGGGCTGCTCTTGGACAGGCTGGCCTAGGCGGGATCAGGGTGGGAAATAATATAAATTAGTTAATTCTTTTAATTACCTGCTTTTAGATTCGTGTAATTTTTTTTTTAGGAGGGAGTACCGGAGCAGAAGCCATTTTCCAATGCTCCAGACATGATGAATGAATCTAACCAAGAAATTGTCGCATGTACAGATTGATTGCTTTTATGATCCTCTCCTATAGCAAATCCTGATCTCCTTGACATGCATGCAATCCAATTTAGAAATTTTGGTATAAAACATGCCTCCAGCAGACTTTCTATTCCATCATCTAAAAATAGCCACAAGCTATTCCTCATTTCTAGTTGGGCATAAAAAGCAAGCAAGCTCGCTCGCTCGCCATGCTGCATGAATTGGTCTCCCATGCGCTGTTGGATTAGGCCAATCTTTGTGAGGAATTCTTATTTTAAAGAATAGATCAAATGGCCAGATTCCACTGCCGTGGCCGTTGTTACCTACCTGGTTGACGCCCGATCGACACACGGAGGCAGCACAGGCAGATCAGGAGGGGCAGACCTTGGCCAGATCGCCCTTCGTCGTCTGCTCCGCCGGCAACGCGGTCGTCCATGCTTCGCTTTCTTCCTCCTTCCTGTGTTTGGTATTGTCCCTGACATTGAGGATTTTTCAAATGAAAAGAGCACAACATTGACGACATCGTGAAGCAAGTAAGAACTGCTGAAGTGCTGATGATGATCAGATAGTCTTTTTCGCATGCTTACAGACTTGGGATTACAGGATGTTTGTGCCTCTGGAGACGACGTATCAGGTGACATTGCGAGTGATGTCAACAAAAATTGTTGGCGCATTCAACTGACAATGATAAATCAATACAACCGCTACACTAAAAAGAAATCACAATAGTCTCCATGGCCAAGGTTCATCGTTGTACTGATTCATCTTATTTATTATGTTTTTGCATACTCATTTCCTGCCTACGTTCTGGCATGTAAAATATGGTACTTCAATTGGATGTCTGTCAGTTGTATTTTACGAGTTCAGACTGCTGCTTCTTTTTCTTTTTTTTTTTTAGACGAAAGGTTTCCCCTGCTTTTATTACAAAAGCAAACATGTCCAGGTTCTGTAAGTTGCAGCGCTCAAGCGCAAATCAAAACGCAGAGAAGCATCAGGTTTCACTTAAAGCATTACACGCCTCTGAGGCCGAAACACTACTGACACTTGTAGAACGCGCATCCAATTGATCCAACTGTAATGACGATGCCATTGTCCTCCATTCGATTTGTGGTAGACGCTTGGAGAGTTCCTCCGATTGAGCGATCAGTCCCTCCAGCTGCCTCCCGGTTTCCTCCTTGTACATCGGCCGCCAGCCCAGCAACATCTTTGAGATCCTGACGAACACCATCTTCATTCCCGGACTGCTGCTTCTAAGTTACCAACAAGTCTGAATTGTATTTCTCATCCTATTACTACCTAATAGCTAGATGCTTACTGCAGCTAATTTTGGAGTCCAGACTGCCGCTTCAAGTCATCAACAAGTCTGAAATGTATTTCATGTACCTAATAGCTAAATGCTTACTGCAGCTAGCTCTTCCTGTTGAGGTGCTAAGTACGCGGCACATGTACAAACCAAGAATGTCAGCTGTGATTATGTTGCCTTGAATAACTGAATGAATTCGTACTCTCATGTTACTCTCTAGGGTGAACCATCTTTGAGCCACAGAGACACATATGCACATATACATACATATTATTAGTAACTTTTTGACACCCTCGACGACTGACTATCAACTACACAATTCCTTAAACAACCAAACCGGTTCTAATGCAAAACACCTCTCATCTAAAACTTTCCTTGAGAACGAGCTGAATCCAATGCGATCTTGAGGTCGGCGATTTCAGCTTTCAAGTCTTCGACCTGCTTGGCATGATTTTCCTGGGAATGCGACGTCTTCATGGCTTCTTCATTGCCCAAGGGGTTAACATGTCCTGCATGATATATAACAACAAATAATTAGTAATTGAGCTGCCAAAGTGAAACTCAACATACATCTTACCACTATACATACAGTACCTAAAATGAAATGAAGGCAATTAAATTAAAACAGAGTTAAACATGCAGGCAGCATTATTTGTGCCTTTTTTTTTCTCTCTCTCTCTCTCTCTCCCTCTCTCTCCTCCCTGTATCCTGTGTTGACGATCGATGTCGTGGATTCAGATTTGCTCGTTTCCTCTGATTTGATTTGATTTGACCTCCCAGAACATACACAATCGCTGTATATTTAGGGCGGCGGCTAGGGGATATCGACCCGGACCCGGATGCCGTCCGTCCGATTCCGAACCCAACCGACAGCCTGCTGGAATTCGAGCTCTCTCCTTCAAATCGGCCCGTTAAGACCCGTACCCGTCGAGCTTGTAGGGCCCAGTCAGTCATAGAATTCTCTCGTCCGCGGAGAGTGCGGCTACAAGTGGGCCGTAAGTAGAGCATTTGAAGATGGGTTTGCAGGCCCAACTCGGCTTCACGCGCGAATTTTTTTTATTAATAAATTTATTTTTTTAAAAAATTACAAAATTAGTCTACGTTTCTAAAAAATTACAGGAATGGGCCGTTGGAAGGGCGACCAGGCCCAGTTCGCCCGGCCAAAGGGCGACCACGCCCAGGTCGCCCGGCCAAAGGACGACCAGGCCCAGGTCGCCCGGCCAAAGGGCGACAAGGCCCAGGTCGCCTGGCCAAAGGGCGACCAGGCCCAGGTCGCCCGGCCAAATGGCGACCTGGTTTTTTAGATTTTTTTAAATAATATTTATTTATTTGGAAATTTCAGAAAAAATTTCGATTTTTTTAAATATTATTTATTTATTCGGAAATTTCAGAAAAAATATCGAAGTCGGAGAAATAGCAAAAATAATACGTAGTCATGCAATTGGCGTGCGAAAACGCCGTTGTCGTGTGCTCGCCCAAGCTTAATAGATGAAAAAATACAACAGTAAAACATTAATTAAGTTCTAAATACTAAAATAGTATCAGTACAATATCATAGAAAACAACATCGGCGGCAAATCATACAAAACTAATATCGTCCACGCTTAGGTGCAACACCCCTAATCGTGCCAGGCTTTGGTGCTCTGCGGCCCGCTCGCACATGGCTGGCTGAGTAAGTAAGCGGCGAAGGAGGAACTGTAACACGTGCAGGACCGCCTCCAGCAGCAGGTGGTGTCGCGTACTCGTCCTGTGAGGGTTGTGTCTGTGGTGGTGCTTCACGTAGCTGCGATGACGCAAGTACGTCCGCCGGCTCCTGCTGTAGGTAACTCTCAAGGTCGAAGGGTGTCGGGGATCGCTGACGAAAAGTGTCAGCGTGCTCAGAGATGTCCGATCCCTCGTAGTCGTAACGGGTGGTCCCTAAACATATAAGACCAACGTTATGATAACGCTGATGGTAAAACTAATATATAACGTGTCGAACTCTTAAAAGTAGGTCATACCTGGAACCATGGGTACAGCGTGTGAAGAGGAACCTCCGAAATCGAACTGATGCCACGAACCGTCAAAGTGCATACCTGACCATGCAGAGTGAATGTAATGTTACGAATAAAGCAGTATTAGATAATATAATTAAATTTCACCACTATATCGTACTTGTAGGCATGTGAGCAGGCTGCGAAGATGATCCAATGATATCGAACTCCGGACGCCAACCGGCAGAGTACGTAGGTGGACCTGAATAATGAAACTTATAAGTAACGAACAAGTTAGCATTACTACATACGAAGAAAATATAACTTACTCACCTGTTTGGTACGTAGGCCGCGGAGGTAGTGGCGCCGTCGGTCCGTCAGGCCTGTGTGTCACGTGTGAAGGTCGAGGGACGACATCCGGCTGTCGCCCGCAGGGCCGGCACGACGTCAACTTGACAATGTTTGCAGCAGAGTCGTACATCCTCTGGACCGCAGCGGTAAGCTCGTGGCTGGTCATCTGAATGCCCTCCCTCAACCGGTGCAAGAGCGATCCACCATCCACAGTGATACGATGACCCATGTCGGCCTATTAACAAAACGAGAACATTGAAGTAATTACGATAAGAAAAATATTAAACGAAGTGGGTTGAAGTTCATAAAGATCGTACCGCCAACGACAACGCCTGATCTCTGTGCACAGGGTACGTGTCCGTCAACCTGGGGACGTGGGTCCGTGGCTCCGCTGGTGTATACGTGACTCTGATCCGTGTGCGAGGAATATACCAACGTAAGTAGTCCCCATAAGCCTGCAAGGAAAACGGTCTGGGCTCGTAGGTCACATCATGTAGTGCGTTGGCCCACTCGTCGACCCACGGCTGTATACGGGAGGACCAAGTAACGCCTGCCGGTAGACCCCTCCGCACGTAACTATGGATTTCAAAATATATTAATTATCTTTGTATATATATTAAATACTCAATCAGAACGAATTAATTGTCTTATACTTACCCGTGCACGGAAAGAGGAACAATATGGGCAACCGGAAGTGGGAACGTCTGGTTACGACCAAACTGCCGCATCACTCTGTGAGGAGCGTAGTCCTCGACAAAGATGTCGAAAACGACAGCCTTACGTGTCATCCAGTACTCCTGATCCCTCGTGCAGAACGACGACAACCCATTAGGCGCTCGTACGATAATCTCCTCCATGCTGTAAGGTGTCCAGCGGACGTCGTCTGCCCTAATCCGGTCGAACGCCGCCATGTACTCAGGATAGGCTCTGTGAACCTGAATGTTTGCCCAAGTAGGCTGTATAGAAAATAATAGTAAGGTGTAATTTATTCAAAAATAAATAGAAATAGGTTCAACCGCGATATAGAAGACTTACCCGCCGCCGGACCCACAAC
>CM041647.1:42023450-42040111 GCA_023333625.1 Bothriochloa decipiens | reverse complement strand
TATTATTTCAACTATAACTATTTAATTTAACAATATATATAAAATAAAAATATAAGTAATACTACCGAAATATAATATTAATCGCTTAACAGAAATATAATATTATCTAACAATTAATATAACACACATTATAATATTTAATTTAACAATATATATAAAATAAAAATATGAGTAATACTATCGAAATATAATATTAATCGCTTAATAGAAATATAATATTATCTAACAATTAATATAACACACATTATATAATTATATATAAAATTATTTTTTTACTTACCGAAAATTTTCCTCTTCCTCTCTTCTCCTTCTTCCTCCTCTTCTTCTTCTTCTTCTTCTTCTTCTTCTTCTTCTTCTTCTTCTTCTCTTCTCTTCTCTTCTCTTCTCCTCTCCTCTCCTCTCCTCTCCTTCTGTTTTGTTCTCCCAGCCGGCAGCGGCCGGCCGCGGCCGGCCGCGTTATATATAGCGGCGGCCAAGTCGCCCACTGGACGGGCGACGTGGGCCCAGTCGCCCACTGGCCGGGCGACATGGGCCCAGTCGCCCACTGGCCGGGCGACATGGGCCACGTCGTCCATCGGCTGGGCGACGTGGGGCCCGTCATGCCACGTGCACGGTCAAGTCGCCCACTGGTCGGGCGACATGGGCCATGTCGCCCATCGGCCAGGCGACATGGGACCCGCCATGCCACGTGCCCAGCCAAGTCGCCCGCTGGTCGGGCGACATGGCCCAGTTAGCCCGCCAGTCGGGCGACAAGGCCCATCTTCGCCCTTCCAACGGGCGACTGGTGGCCTACTCCTGCAATTTTTTAAAAACGGAGACTAGTTTTGTAATTTTTTTAAAAAATAAATTTATTAATAAAAAAAATTCCTTCACGCGCAGCCTCGTGCGGCCGGCCGCACAAGCTCCAGGCTCCAGCAGACGCTTCGCGACGGCGGTGCTGCTCCTCGCCGCCGCCGCCGCCCTTTCCTCGTGTGCCATTTCCTCGTGTGCGGCACGACAAGCTACCGACCCTTCCAGAATGCTCCTCTCGCGCGGCCGCGACCCGGACACGGCCGTCTACGCCTCGGTCTCCCCGCGCCCGCCGCTCCTCCAGGCCCTTCCCGCCGCCGCCGAGGGGCTCCGCTCCGGCACCTGCCTCTTCTCCCCGTGGCTGCTCCCGTCTCGGTACCACGGTCTGGATTCAGGTACTACACTATACTGCGTACGGCACTATGCGCATTGGCATGTCATGGATAGATAGGTGCCAATTTCTAAATACTGTATCATCAGCCTGCCTTCCAGCCAGGGTCTTAGTTTGAGTCTGGGCAATAATGCTTTTCAATTCAAAATATGACACATAAACTTTTATATTTACCTGTGCATATATGGTTGGGAATGTTGTAGTTAGAGCCTTTAATATGTCCTTATTTAGTAACTCGGATGATACTAAAGTGAATTTTTGCTTTAAGTGAAACTGGAGTTGCCTTGTTAGTTGTTAATCTTCGTCTTGGTAAGATAGAGCCCTGCGCTGGAGATCTTACTGTGTGCAAATGTGCTTCTAGGGTTCCCAATACTAAATACCTTTGCGTCTCCATCAGTTTCACCTACTAACCACAGAGACCAAGGTTCTGACGGAAGCTCAGGTGATTCAAGATGCTGCCCAGGGTGTCTAGGCAGGAATTCGATTGCCAAGGCGGCATCTACAGTTGGTCCTGCTGTTGTAATCATTTCTTCTATGCATGGTAAGAACATTCTCGTCTAATGGAAAATTGTCATATTCCTTACCGTGTGCGCAGAACTTTTCAAATCATCCTTTTTTTTTTTTTGTAGATATGCATGGATGGGTGCAGGAGCAGAGCATTGGATCTGGAACTATAATAGATCCAGATGGGACAATATTGACATGTGCACATGTTGTTGTAGATTTTCAAAGCACAAAAGCAATTGTGAAGAGAAAGGTTACTAACTTAGCACTATCTTATCTGTACACACTCACTTATCATTTGGACAATGTGGAGCGTGTATTTGGATTGTTATTCGAACAATCATTTGTGTCAATTTGGTAGCTCGTTCTTTGCTAAATTTCAGACACTAGTTCTGAAGGGTTGATTTAACTCCTTATGAGTTCTGATAATTTTGTATTGATCCTTGGAGAGGAGAGCTTGGCACTAGTGGATTCTGCATTTCATACCTAGTTAGGACAGTTTTGGTCTTGATTTACATTGAAATTATCTCTTAATTTTGTGATTGAGTTAACTTAATGTCTTTAATCGCTTCACCTTTCTTTTAAGCTGAGATTGACCAACAGTAGTTTATCTACTAAGCACTAGGGTTCCATGTTCTAAACTTAGTGACCCAAACCTCCAAGCTACAGCAGCATGGATAATTACAACGCTTGCTACAGAGTATGATATGTATCTGTTTTTGAGATCATTGATTATGATTTTATCGAGGTTATTATTTTTTACACACAACTGTTTCCTCCCTCATCTTTCTCTTAGAAGGTTGAATATTGTTACAGGTTAGTGTGACTTTACAAGATGGTCGTGAATTTGAAGGTGTTGTCCTTAATGCCGACCGCTTGTCAGACATCGCAATTGTGAAGATTAAATCTATGACCCCTTTACCGGCTGCTAGTCTTGGATCATCATCTCGACTTCTGCCAGGTGATTGGGTTGTTGCTCTGGGCTGTCAATTGTGAAGACTTTCTCTTCAGAACACAGTTAGCGCTGGTATTGTCAGGTTAAGACCTAATCATTTTTATTCAATTGATTTACTCTCACGAGTTATAATTAATACTAGTAGTTCCATGAAAAATTGCTTGCATACAATTTATTTTTGCGGACTCAAATTTACGTTGACTTTTGTTTTTCTTTGTTGTAGCTGTGTTGACAGGAAAAGCAGTGATCTGGGCCTTGGAGGTTTACAAAGGGAGTATCTGCAAATAGATTGCGCTATTAATCAGGCAAGACCATTTGTTTTGTGTTGCTAACATGTGAAATTAGTGTTCAAGTATTTTGCATTTTCTATGAGTTTACTAGTTCTTAAATGTTTACGCCATGTAACTATGCCTCATCAGTTGTCAACTCACCTCATCATGTCCCGAGAAAATGCAGAACATTATGTAAATTGTAATCACAATAAACATTAAACTGCCAGTGTAGCATGCCTTTTACTTGCAATGCATATACACATTGTTTATGATTCTCAATTTTGTTAGATTCTGTTTTCACTTCTCAATATCTGTTGAATAAACTATTTTGACGCATTTGTATACTGCAGGGAAATTCTGGAGGCCCTCTTGTGAACCTTGATGGCGAGATTATTGGAGTTAATGTGATGAAAGTTTCTAATGCTGATGGTTTGGGCTTTGCAATACCAATCGACACTGTCATTAAAATAGTAGACAACTTTAAGAAAAATGGGTATGCCTTACTCTTACGCATAGCATAATACTGCTGGCAATTTATTATATCATGGTATCGCTGTCTTTTAGCTTTCTAATTGGAATTTCTTTTTGTAGTTTGTTAGGATGTGTGTTCTTGGATTGATCTAATGATTGCAAGATCAAAACATGTAATAAAGTAGTTGCAGGAATAAAACAATAAAAAATGCAATACCATCAGTGTGTCCATGTTTCATTCTATCTGATAAAAGGATAACAGTACTTCTTAGTTCTTTCAAGTTTCAATTGTAAATACATGTACATCTAGGTTTGTCCCAAGTAAATATTTTTTTATTATAAAATTGCAATCAACATATAAAATTTTATACATATCGACTACTCAAGACTGACAATGTTAGATCCATAAAATCCTTACATAATAATAATCTATAACTATTTCCAATATCCTACATTTTTATAGATATTGCTAGTCAACGTGTCGCACTGAAGGCCGGATCAATGTCCTAATGGAAGCTTATGTTAGAAATTGGAGAAAGCATGTTATCTGTGGGAACAAGACTCTGTGTACCAACCTTTTTGAGTAGATTTATTTTGGACACCTTATACTATTCATATTTGTTTATATGCATGTCTGGTAGCTGCTTATGCTTGTGTCCAATTTGCAATGCAGGAGAGTTGTAAGGCCATGGCTTGGTTTAAAATTGCTCGACCTGAATCCTATGATCATTTCACAGCTTAAAGAAAAGTCAAGTACTTTCCCAGATGTAAGAAAAGGGGTGCTTGTTCCTATGGTAAGCTATTGTTAGTTCTATTTATGAAATAGCACACTTTGTACTCTGTGTTATACTGTGCTCGTTTTATCAGTTATGAATATATGTTTAGCACACTTCACTTTGTCATATGGATCCTGATAACACCTCAAGGCTGAGTCTGCTGACAGTATGTGGGTTCTCAATCAGGTTGCACCAGCATCTCCAGCTGAAAAAGCAGGATTTTGTCCTGGGGATGTGGTTGTTGAATTTGGTGGCAAACCAGTTGCGAGCACCAAAGAGGTAACTGATATAACTACAAGTGATGTGTGATATAGGATGTTTTTCTTTGGAGAACAATATGATGGTTTTAGTTGTTGGATTGAAGTTCTATCCTAGTTTCTTGGACCAGTTTCCATTAAAAAAAAAACAGGCTGGTACTTGCCTTTTATTTTTTTTCGAATTGTCTAATCAAATCCGCAGCAAAGCTTTGTTCAAAAAAAGTATACCATATATACGATTTAATAATACTTGCTGGATTCCTTCTCTTTTCCCTGAAAGTAGTTATCATATTAAGATGTAATATCTTATTTGAATTATGAAACAAAAAAGTAGCTGGTTAGAGCCAATTGCAGTAGTGGACTCATGCTTACATTTTTTTTCTAATTTCAATATTTCCTTTTCTTTTTCAAACCCACAATTGAAGAGGAGGATTATATTCTTTTTCTTTATCATGATAATAAAGTGTTCACTGCTGATCATTGATATCATGGTGGACAAGGTCGGAGTACCTTTTAAAGTTCTTGTTAAAAGAGCGAACAATGTGACAGTGACCTTAACTGTGATACCAGAGGAGGCAGATGCCCTAAACTAATCTCTGTTGGGAAGCTGAGCTAAATCCTAAGGGGAGGATTATCCATTGTAACCAATTTTCTTAAGATAATTAACATAGATGCCCTGGACACCCATAGACATACTTTCTGTTGAGTTCTGTAGGTAGCCAGAGGATGATAGGTGACAGGACCACTCAAAGGAAGGAACGAAAATATATGGGGAAATATGTATATTAGCGCCATGTTCAGTCATGTATTTACTATCAATGACTGTAGGTTTTCATTTTGAATTGGATGACACTGTCAGGTTCAAGAATACTGATTCCTTGATTTTCATGAAAGAACGTTATGTTTTGCCTTGATTTTCATGAAAGAACGTTATGTTTTGCCGCTCTACGCAGTACTATGCATTAGCTTTTCAATCTTTTTTTTTTTTGACAAAGAGCTTTTCAATCATGCATTAGACATATGCAAAGTGTGTCTTACTGGCAGGTATGACAATTAACAACCAACAACCGTGACCGTGAGAGGTCTCCTTGGTTGAAGGATTAACCAAGGGATGGATGAATCTAGCTGATGCTCCTCTCCATCATATCTCGTTGTACCTACAAACTCCATTCGGTTGGGTCCTTCAGTTCTCCTGGAATGGTATGGAAACCAGCTGCCGTCTGCACTCTACCTACCACAGTCTGCCGGTTTTCTGGCTTCTCACACACTTCCACGGCCGCGCGTGGACACCACCAACACCACTAAACCAGGGCGGCGCCTGCATGAGAAACAGCCATGGGGCTCGCTGGGAAACTTCGCTGGCGTAACCTTATACTTGAAAACGTATGACACAACACAAATTAGTCTGCTGCAAAATATCACGTGCCTGGAAGAAATTACTCATCGATTTTTATATATATAGATAGAATAATCAAGTAAAGAATCTACGAAACGACAAAAATTGAAATGGATCTGCTTCTTTGGTCACTTGAGAGAGAGAAAAAGGTAAGCGCTTTCTATTCCAATTTCCAACACGAGTCTAAAGTCCAACTAATGAAGTACGTAGTCCTATGTGATACAAAATTTAAAGCAGTATTCTAATTCAGGTTAAAGAGGTCAAGAGTTCACTCCAAAATGACAAGGCACAGATCGAGGAAATATATGGAGAGGTAGCAAGACAGAGGGGTAGCAAGACAGAGGGTTGAGGTCAGAGATTGAACAAACACAGAGGCAACCAGATAAACTGTCTTATGATTTGCAACAAACAAGTACAATAGCACAAGCTCAGACTAGAATAACAAGTCTGACAGTATGCTAAGACTCAGTGTATTGTTCAGACAGAATAAATTATCCTGACTCTTTTGAACAGGATATGCCTGAAGAAACTAACAGAATAAAGGCTACGGAAAGAGATTTGCTCTCAAATCATCAAGGGTGGTAGGCTTCCGGATCATGTTAGCTCCTTTTGGTGGAGGGATTCTGGAGTTACTTGATAAATTTGAAGGCATGGCTTCTGTTTCAGTTTCAAATACCTCTACCTGCCTTCTCTGGGTGACTGTTGGAATAGCCAATGAAATTATCCTTCCCTGAGCTTTATACTTTTGCCAGAAAACCCAATATCTCCCTCATTGCTGCTTTTTCCACAGAACCAGTCTCCAACCTGTTCAACTTGCCTCTGCCGGTTCAGGCTTTTGACCAGCTTCAACAAATAAAAGTTCTACTAAATGGGATCGTGTCTGATGAGGAGAGTGACATCTGGACTTACATTTGGGGCAGTTCCTCATAATATTCCAGAAAGGCATACAAGCATCTAAAGGGCAACAGTGGAGCTCACCCAGTCTTCAAGTGGATTTGGAAAACATCCTGTCAACATAAGCATAAGGTGTTCTTTTGGTTACCTATTCAGGACAGATTGAGCACTCAGTAATATCCTAAGAAAAAACACTTCCGTCTGCCTTCCTTTGATTGTCCCCTCTGTGTAAACAACCAAGAGGAAACAAGGGAACACCTATTTCTATGGTGTACAAGAGTTGCTAGGGCAGAATTGGACTATCAGTGGATGACTCTCCCATCCCCTTACAGATTTTGTGGCTTCTTATATGGAGATCATCATCATCATCATGAGCTGGAGTATTTGGGTGATCAGAAATGATGTCATTTTTAGGGGGACAGCTCAGAATAGCTCAAGATGTATAGCCATCTTCAAGCAAATCTTTGGCCTCCTTTTATGGTGTGCAAAGAAGAAATACTTCCCTCGGATTGAATAATGGCTAGAGAAAATTGTATAATTAGCCTTATCTTTTTTTTGTTTCCTTTTTTTGTGTCATGAAATTCTAGTCTCCCTCCCCCACCTGTCAATTTTTGGTTCCTGTCTGAACTTTATCGGTTACTTTTAATAAACTCCAGTAAGTGTCCTTGACCCTTCCTGTTTCCTAAAAAAAAAAGTTTAACTGGAACGGAATGGTGCCACTATGTCACAAATTTACGGTTACCATTCAGGATACTGAAAACATGCCATTCTGACACTCGCTGGTCACCAGGCAACTTCTCTCTCTCTCTCTCTCTTGCATGAGTCCTTACTCCTTAGGTGGTCATCAAAACATTGGGTGCCTACAAATTAAAAACATGGAACATCAGCATATACATCAGAATATCAGATGAAAAAACAGTAGACAGTAGCATGGCAGGACACAAGGAAGAGATTCAAGCATCAAAAGAAAGCTACTTACATGAGATGCATGGCAAACACATGCTGCGAAGGTTATAATAATAAAGAAAAGCTTGCAAACACAAAACAGCTCCTCCAAGAGCTCCAACCAAAGTATGACAAGCAGGGAGTTGATTATTCTGTCATCCGAATGCCATCAGATTTGGAGGAGTTCCCAGAACTCATCACAAAGTTTGAACTTCTGGCAGAGGCAGACCTAAAAGGCTAAACGGTCAGAATTCTGTACAGTTTGAACTTTTTTCTGAATTTGAGGTCCCTCAAACTCCCTGGACCATTTTTTCTTTAAACAGCTATAAGAAGCTCTACATATAATACGTGATGAATGCATTGAAATGAGTAGCAGATCGATATGTCAAGGTAGTTCAGACAACCAACATAATTTAAGGTCTTATGTATTCAGACCCGATAATGACCAACATGCCATTAATGCTAATTCAGCAACAAATAGCCGTAGAGCTCGGCCCGGGCCCACTACGTCGGCTGCGTACGCTGCCGTGGCCGTGCTTGGCGGCACTGTGCCTCACCGTCGTCCGTGCAGCCGGATCACTATGGCTGTTGCTCGGTGGAGGCCGTGCTACCCCGGCCCCGGCCCCGGCCCTGATCGAACGGCCAGGATGGCATAACAGAAAACTGTGCAGATGCAGTTAGCAAGAGGTTTTGGTATGGATGAAAAACGTAATGGCATGGAGCGTAAGGTTACGTTGGTGGGCCAGGGACTCAATTTGGCTAAAGATAGGCCTTCCCGTGTGAGACGTGCTCCTCGTCGCCATCTGCAGAAAGATCTGCCTTGCCCTGTCGTCACCAGCTGGCTATTCTCATGTGTCTTGCTTGGCCGCTTGCTCTCCTGACCTGCCTTGCCATCCAAAATTGCACAAGAAACGGCGGAGGAAGTTCAGATTTCATTCAGACTGTATACAATTTCAAAGGCTGTTAAATTGACCAGCATGAGAAGAACACCACCGAACCGAGAGTGTGCATAAAATGAATTATCTTGATGCCACCCCCGCACGGACAACTAGGAATTAGTTAACAACAAAATGCACAAAGACAAACTATAGATAAACAGAGCAGTTAATCATTGCAAATGCAAGTTCCTCGGCTAACACAGTGCAAGTGTTTAGCAGGACCAGTTCCCACATCTGACAACCATTGCAACAAATAGAGCAGTTAATCATTGCAAATGCAAGTTCCTTGGCTAACTCAGTGCAAGTGTTCAGCAGGACCGGTTCCCACATCTGACAGCCATTCCAACAAACAGAGCAGTTAATCAATGGGTTATGGCAACCATAGCAGCTGGCCACCGGAGCACTCTTCACGAACTCTCACGAGCATTGGCCTTAGCAGCACCTTCAGCTTTCTGTTCCTTCTCTGAGCATTCATCATATCTTCAATTCTCTTAACCGCTTCTTCCACTCTCTTCAACGTGTCCGACTGCTGTGATGACGCCTTCTCCAGAGACCAAATCCTGTTGGAGTGATCAGCGATAACACCATCTGTCATTTCCTTGTTCTTCACGACGTGGTCCTTCAAAAGTTCTGCAACCTCAGCACCCTCCTTGAGAAGCTTCAATGTGAGGTGAGCCAAATGGTCCTCAGGCTGCTCCATCACAAAGCGCATTTGCCAGCATTTCCTTGCAGATGTAGAACTGGATGCACTAGTTCCAGGCCCTGGAGTACAAAACAGTAAGAGAAAACAGAAATACACTATTTTGTGCATGTTGAGAAGGGATAAAGGATTCAAAATACCCCACGAAAGGAGCCTCTAGCATAAAAGTAGCCCTCACTGTCCTCAAAGCTTGGTACCAGCATTGTAGTATTTCCAGCAACATCAGTGACTAGAAAACGAAGCACGCACACACAAAGAAATATTCGGTAACTTGCAGAACATTCACAAGCATAAAATTACTATGGAACTGATTGCCCAATCTTGCTTAACATCTTAATTCAGACAACATCAGCAGTTAATAGTTTGAGAGAACATCAGTAGTTAACAAATCAGTGGTAAAAATTCAATGCATCCAACAACATGCTCTCCAAAACATGACAACGCCCTAATCAGACAACATGAACAGTTAACAGTTTCAGAGAACATCAGTAGTTAACGGATCAAATAAATTATCATACTCCAGAATGATTTTAATGAGACAATATACAGCATCTTAACAACATGCATGAGGTAAAAAAATCAATGTGTCTAACAACATGTTCTCCAAAGTTAAAGACAAAGTTCAAGCCATACAAACAAATTTTCATACTGCAGCATGGTTTTATCGAGAAGACATATAGCACCTAACAACACGAGGTAGAAATTCATTGCATCCAACGACATGCTTTATGCATATACCTCTGTAGGGAAGGTTCATGTAAGCAGCCTCGTCCTCATCCTCATAGATCTCTGCCCCCAGACCTCTTGGCCCTGTTAGAATCGAATAAACAAGCACCGATAAATCAAACCAAACTAGGATCGGCAAGTCGAGAAATAGGGAAAACGAGATCCAACCATAGGTGGCGAAGGCCCCGCCCACGCAGGCGCCGAGCAGGACACCGACACGACCGCCTCCGACTGGGCTCCCGTGGCCGCGGATGTAGTCGAACCTGCGTAGGAGCGGCGAAGTAGGCGCGACGACGAGGCGGCGGTGGTGGGGACGCAGATCCCGATCTGGTAGAGGTATGCGGACGCCTCGGCCGTGTAGATCCAATAGGACGTGGGGGCCTTGTTGTAGGCGGCGGCGGCGGCGGAAGGGTGGGCCTCGCCGCTCCGCACCAGCGAGAGGAGGAGGCGGCGGCCGCGGCTAGGGACGATGGGGAAGCGAGCCATGGCGGCGGCGAGAGAGAAATGCTTGTGGGTGAAGATGGAGTGGTGGTGCGGGGGGCCTTGGGGTATGTAAAGAGTAGCAGGAGGCGGCGGCGGCGCTCCTGTTCACCGGCGCGGCCGGCCCGCGCTCGCCCCCTGCTCACTGCTCCACCGCCGGCCCCCTGCTCTCTGCTCCACCGGCGCCGCCCCGGCAAGCGCGCCGCCCCGGCGATGCGCGGCCCCGGCGAGCGCGGACCCGGCTCCCCTTCCCTTCCTCCATGGCGGTGCGCCGCCGCCCAGCCCCTCCTCCTCCACGCGCCGCCGCCGCCCAGCCCCTCCTCCTCCACGCGCGGCCCCTGCCGGCCGCGGGCGAGATGAGCGCGGAGGAGCTCGGCCGGCGCGGGGAGCCCTCCTCCGACCCCGGCAAGCCGCCCTGCCGGCCGCGGGCGAGATGGGCGCGGAGGAGCCCGAGGTGCACCGGCCATGGAGGATGGAGGCGGCGAGGCAGGGGCGGAGCTCCCTTCGGCGGCGGCTCAAGCTCGGGCTGCCACGGCGAGGGCGCGCCCGGCGGTGGAGCTCCCTCGGCGTGGCGCCATAGCGGCGCGGGGCGAGCTCTCCCTCCCCGCCGGCGCGGCGATCTCCACCTGGACGCGCCTCCCTCCCTCCCCGCCCTCCCTTCTCCTTCCGGCCATGGCACGCGGACGGCCTCGCGAGCGGTGGGCCGCGGCCTCCATGCTCCACTGGCCGCCGGCCCCGCCCCTGCTCCACCGTGCGCCGTGGAGTGAGGAAGGAAGGCGAGGCGGTGTGCTCCTCCAACGAATCGGTGGCGGCGGCTCCACGAAGCGACGTCGGGGAGGCGCTGCAGCAGGCGGCGGCCCTCGACGGTCCAAGCTCCCTCCTCCCATGTCCCCTGCTCTGCAGCTCTGCTTCCTTCCTCTCCAGCGGCGCGACGGGCAACGGCCGGCAAATCTTCGCTGCTTGTCTGCCGGACGCCGGCGCAAGCGAGGCCGAGCCCACCACTGCGGCACGTGGGCGAGGCGCCGCCGCCGGGCGGGCAGAAGGGGCCATGGGCGCCGCCGGCCTCACGATTGCACCTCGCGCCGCCCGTCCGCGCACGCCAGTGCCGCCGGGCCGCCCTCGCGCTGCGCTCTCTCTCTCTCTCTCTCTCTCTCTCCCTCCCCTTCGTGGCGGTTGCGATGTGGGCCCGTAGCAGGCGTAGCGGACGTCGCCGTACGTCCGCGGCAGAGAGCGGACCGGGGGCTGTCGGGTGCTTTACGGGACGCTATCCAGGACCCCGCTGCGGGCTTTTTTCACGGTTTGTGCTCCTCCAGGGTGATGAAACGCAACTGGTTTCGTTTTAGCTATTGTGCGTCAACTTATATTGTTCTGTGCAACATCTAGGACAAGGTAAGGAGCATCTGTGATGCATATAGAGGATAAGGAAGATAGAAAGGTTATGAAACTGACGATGGAAGGCAAAGACGAGTAACATATGTGTGATTTTGTGTTTTTTTTTTTTCCCATAACAATTGCTTGTCAAAGACAAGTGTATATCCCCCTTTGCTGAGTGTTGATGAAAACGGTTTGTGGCCAACCCCTATCTGCTACCTGTGCGGCTGTAGTAAAGTATTTTCCAATCCTCCAGACATGATGAATGAATCTAACCAAGTAATTGTCACATGCATGGGTTTTATTGCTTTGCTGATCCTCTCCTATAGCAAATCCTGATCTCCTTGGTTAGTGGTTCCTTTTAGGTCAATCGGAAGGTAGGGGTTACATGACCATATGGCCTTGAGTTGATCGGAATGCATGTTCATTTTTTGGATGGCCCTGAGGTGACTCAACTAGTGATTGATCACCTTACTGTAAATTGCCAGGCCAATTGGCCTTTGCATGTGTTTCCTACTAAATGAGCAAATCTCGTCCATTATTAATGTAACCGTTTCTTTGGGATCCAGAACCAATGAGCAAATCTCGTCCAAATGCTGACAAAACATAGCAGTTTTAGTACCAGGTTCCCATTCAGTAAGCAATTAGCGGGTGAAAAGCTGAAAAACCAAGCATTGTAATTTTTTGAGATGCAGCCTCACAGCAGTGAAAACGTGTAATCAATGATGCACTCCCCAGCCACTAGGCATAGATTTGGCATTTGCCATTGAGCTACATTCAGTTTCAACAAGTAAACCAAATTCAGAAAACTGAAACCAAACAATTTCTTTAGGTTCAACCCTCTGTCTACCCACTGAATCTCAGAAACAATCGCATGGTGAGAATCAAATCCTTAGAATACCGTTCGATCAACCTCTTAACCGACATCTTGTTGATATGATATATGAATCAGCTTACACCTTTCAACAATTGAGTAAGGGACAGAATGAAGAAATACACTTGCAAAAATTTCTGCAGATAGCATATTTCTATTTTCCACCCCTCACTGGTACATGGCCACACACAGAATACCAAAAAACTGTCCCAGTCAAGACAGGAAGTGTTCCATTGTGTACAGTAAACACAAGCTTAATTAAGAGGAATCATCAGCTCCTAGGTGCATCAAGCCTTCTTTGTAAACTTCGAAGTCATCACACGACCAGCGGCACACAAGGTATAGACGGAATGTAGCCATCTGCATCCCAAGCAACCGCTGCAAAGGAAGAAATAAGGGAACTCAATTCAATGAAATAGAAAAGGATAAAATGAGTAGGTGTTGGTTTTCACGTACACGCATTCCAAAATTTTGAATAGAGATGATACTGGAACACCTTATGAACAGATTTCTTAAGACGTGAACTGAACTAATGTGTTTTTTAAATTGCAATGCACACAATTTCAGAATGGAGTGGAAATGTAATTCTGAGCAAATTAAAAGATGCTTCCTTTAGATTGATCATAAGTTACATAGTGAATTATGGCATATCTTCTACATCAAAACATATGACAACCGTTGCACATAGTGAAGTATGGCATATCTTCTAAATCAAAACATATGACAACCATCGCACAAAAATGCATACCAGAGTCTGTGCTGCTTCTGGCGAAAGGGGCTTTCCTTCCTCACAAACTACATGGTCTGCAACTAACTCTACGACACCTGCAACAACAATGGTAGACCTTTTAATGACCTCTTGGCAGATTTTTAAGCATATATGTAATGCAGATGAGACTGCAAACCTTTGTTTAAGCGAACTGGAAGTCCTTGCTTGCGTAGAAAGGGCTCCATCTCATGTGTGAACTGTTCCAGAGGGCCTTCCTTAAGCTCCACCTGAAGCATTGTACATGTTGTTAAAAAAATGTTGTAAATTTGGTGAAACACATTGTATAAGAAACCAAAAATGGCACTAACATAACACTTGAGGCAGGCTAAGGGGTTATTCCAAATAAGTTTCACTGTCAAAGTACTGTTTACCCAGGTAGAAGTGATAATATTAATATACTACTAACACACTAACTCCAAGAGCCTAAACTTGACACTGGTCAGCTGAACATGGTCTTCTTGTCTATTTGAAGAAACCAGGGATATAAATAAAAAGCAAAAGTAGATTACCGTCTCTGTCGCAGTACTTCCTGTCCTAGCAAAATCATGCTCCTCGAATTCTCGAAACATCCTGCCAGTACAACATATGACCATATCAATCTTTATATAAGCTAAAACAAGAAATGCAAGTAATGGTGATGGCATACGGATATTACCTCTCGACATCATCCCTTGGAAGATTGGTAAAGAACAGACCAGAGTCCCCTTGAAGGAACTAAACACAGCAAAGTTACTTTCATGAAAACCTCATATTAATGGCCTGAGGAAACAGGAACACAAGTGCCTACTAAATTCTGAAAAGGAAGAGCTCACCTTGGAAAGTTTGTGGAGGCCTGTTTCAGCTTCATCAGCAGGTGAACGCCCCAAAGCTATCTGCATAACCTTCTTTCCAGCGAGAAATATCCTGGAACAGAAAATGCAGCAGCTATCAAACATTCAAACATGTTGTAGGAGCTAAGCCTTATTAGCATTTTAGAGGGATCAGCAAGCATTGACCCCTGTATTCGGAGCAATGCGTTCCAGGGGTACACTATGTAACATATATGACAAAGTTTGTTCATCCGTGTAACGGTGTAAGGTTTGGTTGAATATCGCTTGAAAGGGTAAAATGGATAACAAAGCAGAGCCAGTCCACTGCAGCATTCAGAGAGACAGAAATACACTGCAATTTGCAATATCCACTGCAGCATTCAGAGAGACAGAAATCACTGCAATTTGCAAGAGACATGTGGGCACCATACCTGCTAGAAGATTTGAGCTGCTCCCTTAGGTCCTTGAGCTTCTGATTCCTCATGTTATCATACGTGAAAACATAGGCGCTGCTGTATTTCTCGATAGCATCTTTGATCTCGGCGACTACTTTGCCTTTGCGCTCTAAACCCGGCTTCTTCTTGGTCTTTGATAAGGTCACTGCATCCAGAGAGCAGAGAGTGGGTGCGCATTAGCATAATTTACAGTACAGCAAGGTTGTTGAGCAAGCTAAGAAGTATTGTTGTTTGAAAGCACAAATTTGTGCAGGCAACATCAATCGGCGAGCCCACAGGCGAGGAACGTACAAGGAACCGCTACAATTATACACGAACTAGCGCCCGCCGCAGGTCAAGTAGCATAACACGGTGCATCCTCTCCATGGAACACAGCGCAGACAACCACGCGAGAGAGGCAGAGAGCTCAAGGGACTTGAAGGGGGAGGAGGAGCTGAAAAGATGGGAGCTCACCTGGGCGGTTGCGCTTGGATTTCGGCATCGGCCGTCCACTCCTGAGCTGCGGCGAATGCTACGGCGGAGAGGGGGCTGCTGCGGCGGCGGCGAATGCTACGGCGGAGAGGGGGCTGCTGCGGCGGCGGCTCTTCTCCTCTAGGGTTTTAGGACCTGGAATCTGCGGAGGCTTGCGTTCTTGTCTGGTGAAGAGCGGTGGCCGGACCGCCGGAGATGGCGGCGGCCTGCTCTTTGTGCTGAACTGGGCTTGGGCTTGGCCCAGCATCAACTAACAGACCATCCATGTTCGTTGTAATCTCTTGAGTAATGATGCTATCCTCTCAAAAAAAAAAAAAAGAGTAATGATGCTATAGCATTTTCTGAACAAATTTCAGCAGGTATATGCAAATATTTTGCTTGATGAAGACTTCATAACATATAGTTATTAAATAATTCATATGACGATAAAGTAATGTTTAACCTGACTTTTTAACCATCGAATTAATGATGGACAAGGTCATTGCAATAGACAAGGTTATCACAAGGTGCAACACTAATGCCTGTGCGCATGTGTGTACATCAGTACATGGGACAATGATTGTGTTTTTGTCCCATAATAACTAACTTCTCAAGTCTTGTAAACAAACTAATATTCTCAAGACTATGGGTCACATCGATGGGCTGACTGAAATTAGTGACATGTCACAACAAAATTATGGAATAGCTAGTGGAAAACCTCTCGGTCTTTTTTCACCTACTGTGAGACTGCTACTACCTAGTTTACTACATTTTGAAAAGCCTACTCATTTGTGATTATAGATGGAAGATGAACATCCTAAATAACTTCTATTTTGAGTAATACTAATCATTTGGCCACGACTAAATTAATGAACAGGAAGAACTGCGGAGACGCAATAAACGCCTATTAGCTCAGTTGGTTTGAGCATCGTGCTAATAATGCGAAGGTCGCAGGTTCGAGACCTGCATGGGAAAAATCTAGTTTTTGTTTTTATGTTTTTTTCTTTATTCTTCTCGAAGATTTTTTTTTGCTTAATTCCAATTCCTTTTTCCAGAAAAGGCAATTTGCCCAATCACATAAGTTTCTTCATTACGAGAAACTCCAATTTCACATCAAACCACCAAGTATATGAGCTGCACTATAACAACTCAGACCCGACACCCGGCTAGACCCGCTCTACCGAGAAGTGGGACCCACCTGCATAAAAACTCACTTCAACTTTCGTCCTCGATTCGTTCAAAACAGTTAAGTTCCCTCGAGCTACAGTAACCCGACACTAGCCCCTGCCCAACTCGGCGCTACAATACTCGCGGCGAACGGTACCAAGCTGCTACAGTACCCGAGGCTCAACACTGTTCAAATTGGCCCAATTCGGCCCACGAGCGATTCTGTTACAATCACCCCCTTAAGGATTCGACGTCTCCGTCGAATGCCAGAC
>CM041647.1:41890581-42023440 GCA_023333625.1 Bothriochloa decipiens | reverse complement strand
GACCACGTGTCCACGCCAGGCCCACGCGCATGCGCATCATATGCCCATGAAACATCGGGAGTCGCCTCTGATGCCAAATGTAACAACCCAGACCCGTTTACCGAGGAGTGGGACCTACCTGCGTAAAAATCTGCTTGAACTTTCGTCCTCGCTTCGTTCGAAACGGTTACCGAAGGTTATTACGCGTCCTTGGCCTGTCTATTTAAATCGGTCTGGCGATCCCTTAATTTCCAGTATGGTACTAACCACCTGGGTGAAAAGTGTCTCACGAGCCACGGTAACACGCAAGTTCAGTTCCCTGAGCTACAGTAACCCAACATTAGGCCCGGCCCAACTCGGCGCTATAGTACTTACTGTGAACGGTACCAAGCTGCTACCGAACCCCAGGCCCAACACTGTTCAATTCGGCCCAATTCAGCCCATGAGCGATTCTGTTACATGCACCTATTCACATCAAACCCCTTCTGAACGGATCACAAACGCACTGCCAACTCTTCTGCAGTTTCACCTACTTATGAGCTGCAACTATGTTTTCCTGAATATAAACTTATTCCCGCTTTTCCTCTTTCTTTATCTTTCTTATTAATAATTCTCAAGTTACAAGAATGTCTGCTTAACAGAAAAATGTTACAAGACAAGATACACACAAATCAGGACTGAAGATGCACTTCTCTCTCTGCTCAATTCTGCTCCTGGACTGTGGCTACTTGTTTCAGCTGCTGCTGCCTGCAAACACCATTCCAACGGTTGCTGAAATACTTCTCCTGTCTGGGCTGCTCATGCAGCACAGGTTTCTGGCTCCAATGGAATAGAAAACCAGGGCACCAAATAGCACAGATGCGACCGGAACTGTCAGATTGTCGTCAAGGCGTGTGCTGATCGGGAGTGACTCCACAACTGCCGCAACCAGGGATATGACACCAAAGGCAGCGACCATGGTCCAGCTCTTCTCAACAAACCCGAAAATTTTGAAGTAGCACATGAACCTGGTTTCATATACACACATATGATAGCAGTTTCAGGTTCAGGTTCAGGTTATGTACGTCTTCAGGTTTCAGCAAAAGTGTAGGATTGGAAAATGTATACCAGATAGAAAGTCTACTTACAGCACTGATGCGATGAAACCTGCCAAGAACATGGCGATGCTTCCGGCATACGATTTTTCAGGGTTGTGAGGGAGCTTTGCATGCCCGAATCGTCTCCCAAATATGTCAGCAACACCTGAAAGAAGCAGTGTGATGGATTCAGGTAATACCTGAAGAAACAAAGAGGGAGTTGTGGCTAACATAGCATTCTGCTACTGACAGACACAGACTGTAATTGTATTAGAAGAAAGAAGCAGAACTAATACCATCTCCGGCACACAAATTGCAGATCACAGCGATTGAGATGGGAGATGTCCTCCAGAAAACTATTGTTGTCAGAGTTATAGCACAAGCATAATACAACGGGCCCTTGAGTAGTTCTCTGGAGTCCAGAGGCAAAACCTTGGAATAGTTAGTTCTTCATCAGAGTTAGCAGAAAAAAGGAATGCTAGTATGCTACTTAGTTCAGCAAAAAAAAAAAGTATTTTTTTGGGAGCTCTGGTGGCATGTTTTTTGTTAAGAGGAGAAAAAAACCATCAGTAAACCTAGGCTTACCAAAAGCCAGCTACAAAGGTCAAGTATCAGCTATTACACAATCCAATTGATGACATACAGCAGCTACAAGATACTGATGAAAACAGCTACAAGCACAACAGAGTATATGGCTATATGCTAATATGCATAACAAAACCACGGCCACCTCTGCAGTGTCTCAAGAACAAGAAGCCGGGCAGCAACAAATTTATAATCACTACAAAATATACCTGCGGTCTCCATGCCTGGTCATCGAGTTGAGCACACCTTCATCTTTCACCAAACCAAGTCCAATTACTGTCACCTTTATGATGTTGACGACGATGATAAGCGGAGCAAGAAATGGAGCGAACACGTCATCCGAACTGAAAACGAAATGAGCAATGAAAGGAATTATTTGCAGTAAGGTAGACAGACGAGGACCGGAAGACAAGGAACTTTGTCTTTGCAGGTGGCCTAAGTTTTACTTTACCTGAACAAAGGCCACATCAGGAAATACGCTAGTCCTACAGTTATGTGCACCAGTTTCCTGCAGAGTTTCTAGAATGCACAGAAAAAGACACCAATCAGTAAATTCGACTTGGAAGGGCAAGAAAAGTCAATAATCTTCAATGTGGTAAACTGGTAACTAATAATTTTTTTGATTATTCATAATATCGACTAGTGAAGCTGCAGTAGTACTAGAGTTCGGTGGTTGACTTTTGAGGGTGGGGTTCATTCAGCCGTTCAGGGCAGCTTGGATTGGAACGAACTGAAACCACAACTTCAACCGCTACTTGAATCTATTGTTAGCACAAGATATAACAATTTTTTTACGGAGCACAGAAACCGTTTTCGGTTAAGGACAAAACAAAAGTCAATCTCCTAATAACTAGTAAGTGGGAGGAAGCAGAAGCAGCAGCAGGGGAGGGAGGAAGGAAGCAGAGGGTGACCTGACCTGGTCCAGCAGCGCGCGGTTGGCGACCTCTTCCCAGAAGCGGAGCACGACAGCCGCGGCCACTCCGGTGAGCACGGCGGCGCCGGCGTCCCGGAGCAGCGGGCTGTCCGTCCACATGGTCCTGGCTCGCAAGGCAGAGGAGGTGCCCAGCTAACTGTCGCTGGCCCTGCTGCTTGACTGGATGGATTATGGATCTGTCTGCTGACACCAGTGCACAAGCACAAGGCTGGGGAGAGAGGAATGCTGCAGCCCAGCTCAGCTGTCTCCCTTTCATGTTGGGTCTGTTTTTTTCCACATGAAAAATATTTCTTTTTGAGACAAATCACATGATCTATGTTGACCAAACTGTATTATATTATTAGTGCTAGATCACTGCCTGCTCTGCTCCCTGAGCTGGGCTGAGGCATTCAGCACTGTTGTGAAAATCATCCTCAATAGGTAATCTTAGACCTGTACTCTTGGCTACTCTTTACAAGTAATCTCTTTCTCTGTCCATTGAATATAAAACATACATTTAGTTCTTGTCCTTGTTGCAGAGAAAAAAGCAGCCGAATTATAGGATTTCATTTTTTTTTTCCTCCTACTAGCTATCTTCTTTTCTCATGGATTTTTCCTTAAAATTTACATTTTTTATGGGATATGACCACGTGCCCATCATAAACGATTGGCCCATATAAAGATGATGTTGACGTGATTTCCTCCTTGCGTGGTACTCCTATATCCAAACATTATATTATATTAATAGTTCTATATTATATTACTTTACTTGAGGGTAAAAACATGCATCTGAAGTTCCTCCACAAAATAACCAAAACTTAAAACCTTAGAAAAACAGAGCGTTGAGAAAATTATACAAATATTAAAGTAAAGGGGACAACTGGACTTTATCAAAACAATCATACAATTTTTTAATAAAAATAATTATCCAGATATGTTCTTCAAAATATATGTAATTAAAATCCTAAAGTCCCGTTTAATCTGAACATTTTTCCTAAAATCTTGCTCTATATTATGTTATGATAGAATAAACTGTTGGTCAAATACCTCTAAAGACTTCTTCCAATCCTAATACACCTAGCAAACATCAGTGCAAACTTCTTTACATCGTCCTAATAATACACCTAGCAAGTTTCAAAAAAAAAAAATACACCTAGCAAAGAAGAGTGGAAGTAGTACAGTAAACTAGAGACATGAACGGACAAAAGTTAGTAATTCTAACTTGTTGAAATTAAAGGAGATAACTACAAGCTATGTCTCAATTTCTCTTATGTAGTAACCCTTAATATTTTGCAAAGCTTTCTCTTAGGTTAGCAGTTAGGCATTTCGTTGAACTTGATCCGTCATGTAAAGCACCATTCCTTCTAGTGTGAAGCATAGTTACTCTCATATGATTTCCTTGTAGATCCCCAGAGAAGTTGCACATTTAGAGAGAGAGAGAGAGAGAGAGGAAGGGACAAAAACAAGAATGGATAAAAATGAATTGGACCAAACACACCACAAAGTCAATTAATTAACGATGAAGATAACTTCACATGGACCTATGCATGACCAAGAACACCTTGTAAAACGAGTCATACAATATATGTCAAGTCCATCCATTTTTACAACAAATGACTATCATGCTTAATAAAGTTGGGGAATCAGAAATATTCTTTTTATATATGTCCTTCTAATCATAAAAAATGAAATACCATCTCTTCTATATATGTCTACTGTTACAAATGATGATCATATCCAAATAATTCTTGAGTGTAAATGAAATCTTGAGTGCACTCTATATGTACTTATTAAACATGCACACTACTTAACTACATTTGACATAAATATGGTAATTTGCCACCTTGGTTAAAAGACAACACAGCAAAAAAAAATAGACATAGACACTTAGAAACATATCCAAACTCTCAAAAGATCATATGTGCATGTATATAGAATGAATAGCTCTACATATGCAGATATTCATACTCATACATATGTGTCTTCCTATCCTCTACATAAATGGATAAGTACCTCAAGATATCACCACACTGCACTAGCTAGATCATATGGTGAGATCAAGAGTACTTGTCCTTGTTGGATGGCTTTCCCTTTTTCCATATTGAGACCTAGAACCACCATTACTGGTCCTCACACAAAGAGGAGATGGGAACAAAGAAAGTGATAGCTGAGTATCATTAGTAGCACTCTCGGCTTCTTGATCCCCGGCATTGTCCTCTTCTTCATGTCTTCCCTAGGTGCAACCTGATCTCTTTATTCTCTTGTCCCGGCTTGGGCCGATAACCAACGCGAGTTCGAGATCAAGAGGATCAAGGTGGATATTCTCCTCCTTGCGTGGCAGTTGTCGTTGATGATTCATGAATTGATCATTTTGATATGATAAACACCTTTGAAAAGTAGACCCTGGAGTGCTGCTAGTAGCTCTAGCAGTATACTGAGCACGAGTTCTAAGGAATGTGTTGGCTTCAGTTGTTGATGAGTAGTAGGGTTTTGATGCATGAAGATGGTGACCGTGAAGCAAATATGATGGATCATGGAAATTGTTCCAATGGGGCCATGCACCAAACCTAGTTCACATAAACCAATTAATGACATCATTAGTTCGAGAACCATGTGCTGCCTGCTTATTGTTGACACAAGAAAAAGGCGTAGGAATTAATGGGATTTTGTTTGCAAGTGTTCCATGCATGATCAGCCATGGATCCATCCAACTACCTTGCTGACAAAATGGTACTAGCACCACCAGTCTGGCCGTGATGCAAGGAGAGATGGCCGAGGTTGTAAGCTTGTCCCATGTCATGCAACTGATGATGAAGATCTCTCCATGAACCAGTAGTACCTATCACTGTAAAAGAGTAGTATAATTTACCATGTGAATAATACATGAACGATAACCGAGTCTACGAACTGATGTTGCTTAATTAAGAATTAGTCTTACCTTGGCCCGAGTCGTCGATCTTCTTGCTCCTATACATCTGAAAATTAAATCATCAAACAGAAAATACGGTACATGATGAAATTAGTCAGCAGTAAATTAACCAAATTAAACTAGGATAAGAAGGGTGAAGAGATCTGCATAGATATACTTGGAGATGGCTCTTGACATGGCCTATGCTAAGGCCTTTAACGTTCATCAATTGAAGAACGAGCTTTGGAGTTGCACCTACATATAAATCACCACCATGCATGAAATGAACTGAAATCACGAGAGATATTCACTGAAACTAGCTAATAATCAGGACATGAGGTGGTTGTTTCGCTTACGGTCTTGGCCGCCGAGCCTGTCGACGGCGCGGAGGAAGCAGAGATGAAGCTCCGGCGTCCAGCGGAGGCGGGGGTTCTTGGACCGGACGTAGGGCCGCACCGACGACGACGGCGAGGCGCCGGCGGCCTTCCTGCCGCTGTCCCCACCGGCTTCATCTAGCTCCACCGTGCTGCTGTTGCTTGAGCTCCCGTCGTGCCCGCGTGGCACATCGGCGCCACCAGCATCGTCACCCTCACCGTCGACATCCCGGCCAGCCTCGCGGCCGGACGGCAACAGCTGATTTGCAGTGCTCTCATCGTCGAAGCCTTTGCTACTATCTCCCGCCATGCGCGACCGGCGACCAACTCTATCAACAAGCAAGGGAGCAGCAGTAGTAGTAGATGTTGATAGGCGATGAGCTGAGCAGGTCCAACTCTCTCTTGTGAGTTATGACATGCATGTCTTTGCTTGCTGCTATTGCATCATAGCGGTCGTCACCATATTTTCGATCTAACTCTCAGAAGAAGTGATAGCAATAAGAGAAAGACCAAAACAAAGGTGATGATGAGGTCATCATGGAACATGGATCATATATTCTATATAACTAGATGTATGTGTCTGCATATATAGGTGTTGTGTGAGGTGACAAAGGTGATCTCATATATTTTTTTACAAATATGCATTTATGGCTGTGCGGCATCATCAAGGCAAAAGGTTGGGAAAAAATGAAATGAAACTACAACCAATCCTAACTGACAACCTGCTACACTGTGTGGAGTGTGGACTAGTAAGCAGTTACTACCCTGAAGTCTTTGCCTTCTGTTCGAGATTGGTCATACGAGGAACTAATCTTTTTGTTTGTACCAGCTTTATCAATTCTGTCTCTATCTATACTCAAAAAAAAAAAATCTGTCTCTATCTGATATGGCACGCGGGAGTAGTGTGTAGATCGACGACTGACTAGAAGGTGCAGGATGAAAGAGAATGAAGAACGAATTAGCAGAGCATTGTTAGTCCAAAGCAGCAATGCACATGACATGCATGCTGCATTCTCCGATCCTGATGAGTCGCCACTTGGTGTTGTGTTCATATCATAGCAAGTACATGTGCGGCGCACGTACTTGCTCCGTCTCACAAATAATCGCATATTTTGACTTTTACACTTTCTATTTGTCCGTTCGTCTTATTTAAAATTTTTATGTAAATAAGAAAGTAAATAAATTATTATGAAAGTATCTATAATGATAAAATAAGTCATAATAAAATAAATAATATTTATTAAAACTTTTTAAATAAAACGAACGGGTCAAATAGGAAGTGTTAAACTCAAAATATACGATTATTTATATTTATGAGACGGGAGGAGTACGTGATTAACAGATTATACATGATGTATGTATACTCTGATCAGCTATAGGAGTAACGTGTAAGTCATTCAGTTTTCTAGATACATAATTTATATCTAGAGTAATATCTATAATATTTTTAAAAAAATTAATGCAATCTTTCGCGTCCGATCTCAAAAAAAAATGCAAAACTACCTATTTTTTTGTGGTCATTATATCCAACATCCCATAGGAATATTCTCTACACTGGATGGACGGTCCAACTAGACACACCCCATCTCCTCTCTCTCTCTCCGGTGAGCTCCCTCGGCCACGTGGCTCATCTACTACTCCCAACGAGATCTTCCCAGGCGAGATCATAGGCGCAACTTTGATCTCCCTAGCACGTTGCTTAGTCGTTGAAGCAACAAAGGAAGAGAAAAGATGAGGGGATGACAAGTGGGTCCCATGTGTCATTAGCCTAAATCCTTTCATGAAATAGCTGACAATCTGCTCATGTATATTAGGGTTAATGGTTCTAAAAAAAATTCTACACTGAGATGTGATTATTTGATTAGAAAAACAAAAAAAAATTGTGTTACATTGTCCTCAGTTGCGGTGGGGCCGTGGCCAGTGGGCATATATGGCCAGACGACACAGGACTATGTGGGATTTCCTAAAAAAAAAGGGAGAGTGTAGTATGCTAGTAAATATATATACTTAAAATAAAGATTAAAGAAGTAGTGACTAGTCTTTTGCCTAATGGCACTTATAACACACACAAGACACCTCAACTAAACTTCGGTTGAACGATGTACGTGAAATATCAATCTCATGGCACTTTATCTTTTAGGTACCTATTGTACACAATAAATTCATCTTTTGACTCTTGTTTCTGTTTAGAAAGTACCTAAGAAAATGGCATTTCTTCCACATATATAGTTAGTACCGTTTAGAAGCATAAATACTAGTTGTTGCCTATTATTACTCATCCCCTTTTTTTAGGGGATTATTACTCATCCTCATGATTTTGTTTTCTTTCATTCTGCTTTACCTTTTGCACATATTCTAGGCACATCCAGGACACCCTTTAATTTCAATTTGCCCCATATTGTCCAGCTATTTTGAGAGTACAATTATTCCAGATAATAAAGAGAGGGAATTCAGACACGTGTTTTAGTTACTATTTCTTTTCAGTTCATGATAGAATTCTCATTGTGCACACCACCGGACATTTAAATTTTTAGCCTCCAGCGCCCAAATTTTTCAGCATGCATTGAGAAATCCGGGTGCTTCCTCTTACAAGAACTCTGGCTATTTGAAAGCAATTCTTCAACGGAATTTTTTTACACCATATAACTACTCCCTCCGTCCCAAAAATCTTCTATAACTTCTCCTAGTAGCTAGACTTATGAAACTAACCTCTATGCATCCAGAGAATTCCTTGATTGGGACTAGATATGCATGTGCCTTCGGATCAAATCATCCATCACCCACACAATTCACGCGCAGTACAATTAAACTGACATGCATATAACTATTGTGTAACAATTAACTCCATTATGAATTAGTCTCCCGCGTTGCATCAATCATATTATATGTTTCCAGATGTATGCTTGCTTATAGCGCAAGTTCTTACATCTGACTCGATCATCAGTGTTATAGTTCAACTGCCTGTATGTTGGCTCTTCTGCACTCTGCAAGATGTATGTTGTCAATGGTTCAGAAGGCACGACTAATAATAAGGCATGCGAGGAACAAGAAACATCTCTGTCAAAGTGTTGATGCATTCATTCATGTGTGACCTGTCCAGCATCAATACAAATTGGTGGCCTGTTTGTTGTGCCTGCGTCAAGATTGGTGGCTGCCTCACCTTACCTCACCTGCACATGTAGAAAAATGCCTCTGTTCTGCGAGATGTACATGTAAGCATCTGGACAGAAATTAATGAGTCCCTATCCCCTCTGAAAGTCTGGAATCTGGATTATATGTAGTGTCAATGTCAAGACATTGTTCACTCAGTTCACTTCCTAGAAATATCGAACTTCCATTTGAGAGAAGCAATACAAGTGGATTAAAGCGATGGATCTGCTGTTCCTCTATATCTATATTATACTCCAAAGTTTCTTGTCCAACAAATGTATATATGACAAGGGTAGTCTTTGGTTAGATCCTTTCTGCTCATGCATTCACATCAATAAGAACAGAGATACCAGTATGTATATGTAACAGATCCATTATAGGTGAGCCCACGTATTGGCATTTGAACATAAATTCTGCACAACCATTCCTACTCTTATTGGCATTTGAACCAAAATTCTGCACAACCATTCCTACTCTTTTTTTCCTTACCACAAAATGGAGTCCTAAGAATGGACAACACTCTGTAGCTTGCCAATAATGTTTGTACGACACAAAGATATTTGGGCAACCCAATTTCATCAAGCCCAGTCCTGAACATTCAGATTAGCATTGAAAACTGAAGCTTCCTGCATCTTTTGCTTTTCTTTCGGTTTTGTGCTTTACAAGTCACAACATTAAATCTAGAACCTAGTACAATCATCTTATCACTTGCAGTTTGCATGGCCCCAGTTTTGGGAGAGATAAAGAGTGATCAGAGTATTAAAGATCTTGCCAGAAGGAGGGAGGGAGGGAGAGGGGGAGAGAGAGAGAGAGAAAGAGAGAGAGTAGTCATCTTGATGAGAACATATTCCCAACAAAACTAGGATGAAAAGAAGTTAAAATGCAAGCTTCTCTTCCCCTTGACATGAAACTGTTTCAGGACGAGGCAGAAAGAGAAGCACTTGTTTTGTGAAAGTAAGAATACAAAATAATACAATAGCAATTCGTATAAGCCTGACTTGCTCAGTGGCAAGTTATTAATATTTCAAAAAATAGTATGAAGTCAAGTCTAGAACTTTTTTTTTAAAAAAAAAACTGAAGTAGTACGACTGCATGGTAGGGATCATATATATTATATAGAAACATAGCAAGGGTCATTATCATCGTAGGTTCATCCGTCAATAATCTACATTCTACTACTGGGCAGACAGAATCCAGAAAACTCGTTCCTTGTTGATTGGAACTTCATGTGCATTGTCGCTCTGCAACAACTCTCCTTTTAGAATTAGTCATGTGCATGTGCATTGCACCAACTGTACGTTTCCAACCATATGTATATTTGTCTGCTAGCTTGTTGCAACTTCTTAGAACCAATCATCAGTGGTGCTGCTTAAAAACTCGGTCTTAAAGACTCGACTGCTTCAATTCGTTGGCTGCTGCTGCTTCATCTGCATCGCCATTTCTTCAAGAACATCTTTGTCAGACCTATCGTTGATACATTCATTCATGTGTGTGTGCTCGTTGCGTCAGTATAAACAAGGGAGGCAGCGTCACCTCTCACCAGCACCTGCAGAAAAAGGATGCACATAGCACCTGGAATGAGACGTCGCTGTTCCCTTTGAAATCGATCAGACCTGTTCTGGTCAGATGATGCAATCAAGATCACACCATTGGTTATTCATGCATTCAAAAATCCATCACACCTGACTTTGGGTTCATCACAAATGAAAACCGTACAATATAAGGCATTGGCAAGCCCAGTTAGCCCCCCAAAAAATAACATCCTCATTTGCCCCTGCCATGTCGGTACGACATCCAATTTTGCAACAAATTCATCATGACAACATTTGTTCAGCATGCCATAGCATAGCATAGCAGACCTTCAGATCCTAGCCATTCTCACATCTTAAAATGAGAAGGGTTGGGAAATGTTAGTTGCACAGTTCTGCGTAATGCGCAAGTTCATGAGTCATTCCTACTTTTTTCTACAGAAACAATCCTAGAAATGTTCAACACTACATAGCTCGGTAACAACCGCACTGTTCTGCATAATGCGCATGTTGGCATTTCAGAATTTGCATCAACCATTCCTACTTTTCTACAGAAACACAACCCCAGAAATGGTCAGCACTACTAGCCTGACAGCTACCATTTCTCTCCACCTACTGTTGGCTTATTCAAGCAGATTGTTGGACAAACACTACTCCATCATTCCAGTCCAAAGCACTCACATCAACATCCAAAAGTGAAGTCCCCAGCGTGGTGTAATGTTAGCTGACAAACAAATTAGCGCAATGAGAAGTTAAACTGTACGCCTGCCTTCCCCATGTCACGATCAAACTGTTTCAGGATGTAGCAGTAGTTCATCTGGACACGAGGAGAGAAACCATGTTAAGTAAACTTTTAAGCACCAACTTCACCACTAAATTCACTGGAAGTTTTGAAGAGTGTAACAGCACAGACCTCTATGCGGAAGAGTCTGGTTGGCACAACTACACCGAATCCTGCAGAACTTTTGAATGTCTCTAGGAAATCAGTAAGGGATAACTTCCCACGGCCATGCTCTGTTAGTTTAGCATGATTTTCAGCATAAATGAATGCATGGCCATGAATTCCCAGCTCCCTGAGCGGCTTCAGAGGAAGATCAAATGACAGATCAACAAAGGCTGTGACTTCTATGTCACCTCCCCCATGTAGCTCAGGAGAAGTGGAACCACCATTCTCAGAATTATTTGAGCAAGAGGTTCCAAAGTATTTCGGCTCCAAACCTTTTGATTTGAAACCGGAGAGCGATGATGGTCCACCCAGGCAGCAAACAATAGACCTGTTAGCATCCAAATAAAATCTTTCAGAAAGTGGTATTACAGATCCAGTGTGTTCCCTTTCCAATGGATGGATGAGTCTTGCAGCCATCCCAGCATTGAGAGCACCATTCAGCACATCAAATGGGAAAGCCACTCGAAGATCAACTTCCTGATAGGCAATCAAGAAAATAAATTATGCTAAGAACAACTGGATAAATATGTTTCAGTTCAAATCAATCCAGTTGCTTAACTAAAAAATCCTGATGTGCAGTGTGTTAGATCACATAAGATTAAAATGGTGAAATTCAAATTTAAAACTGCCACCAACTTTGTTAGGAACTAGGACCGAAGACAAAGCCAACTGAAATTTGAGTGCTTTAGCAGACCATGAAACTTTCTGTTGTTTTATCATTGGTCCACTAATCATAGAATCAATCAAAACGTATATTTGAAAGGAGAAAATTTGGAATGTGACCACAATGTGCACAGTAGTACTGCTTTGTGCAGCTTGAAAAGAAAGTAATATTTACAAAGACAATGCATAATGAGTATACGTCCAAAGACTTAAATGCTAACAAAGAAAAAGAAAAGTACAAAGGATATGATTAATGATTTTATGGAAACAAAGGAAATCAGATATACCTGTCGAAGATACCATGAGTCTTTGCTTCCTGGTGTAAGGTTTCCTACTTCGAAAGATGACAAAAAAGCATGCCCACATGTAGGCCTTATGGTTGAGTCCCTCTGGTCATCCTTGTACACATACTTAATAGAGGACAAAAGCCTATGTCCTAAATGCTCTTGTATGGAATTGGATGACATGCATGCTGGACCTGTTAAATTCCGCAATATCAGGTTGTAAGCAAGGCTATGATTCATGGTGGTGAGAAAGCCAACAGAAACACCCATAATGTGCTCTTTGAGTGAAGACTTCAACCAATCATCCGACACAAATGATATTCTGGAATGTAGTCTTGCTCCAATTCTTGGCATTTCCACTCCAGCACTTAGTTCTGCTATGTTATTTAATTCAAGAGCACCTGGTTTATCCCAGGTCTGGCAGTAGCCAAATAGGGTAGCCTGCGAAAATGTAGAGTGTAGACAAAGAAAATTGGTGAGACATGAGAAAGTGAATTATACAACAATTTGCGGTCATTAATCTGGTATATTAATGTTCGATCATCATAATGCATGCATCATAACATACTCAATCTACAGTAAAGAGTATAGTTGCTAAAGATTGATTATTAAAGTGTGCCTGACAGATACCTGTACAGTTAAATGTGCATTTACGTGACAGATGATGCATGAGAGCTCAAATATTAATTATTTGAATCCAAGCAAATTTGGGCATGTATAAATGTTGGTGTAGAGAGTTACAACGTAACGCACAAAAGATCATATAATGCAGAATGTTAGATATAATGCAATACTGAACCAGAACATGGACCTAATCAATTGGCTCTAGAATCAGAGTAGTGCAAATCAAGAATCACAACTACATCGTGCCGATTCCACAATGTAGCAAAATAGTGTCAGTTGAGTTCCAACTAATGTGACTACAAGCTTCACGTTTTTTCTAAAACTAATACACCTCAAATACTCCTCCGGGCTGGGGTTGTCTACCATCCAAGATGTTGTATTCTTACTAGCATGGCAGCTGCAAATAAAATCAAAATGAAGTAGCATGGCCGTGTCTCATCCTTCTAAAAGACAGAAAGCATGGGTTTCAGTAAGAAATTGGCAAACATTATAATGGGTTTCAGTAAGAAATTGGCAAACATCATAACATTTGGGATGTCTGATTGTGGTCTAACGTCTCTATAGTAAGAAATTTCAGTGTTTCGGTCTCAATTGGCAAACATTATAACATTTGGGATCCGATTTGCATGCCTCTCAGAAAGAACTCTTTTGGGTGTTTCTCTCATGTTCCAAAAGAGTGCATCTGAGACAAACACTAAACTGATGGACCCCACAATGACACAAATAATTCTTTATTCCTTGTCTGTTTTCATCCCTACCAACTCCTTCCTTCCATTCCCAAGTTCAGATACCTTACCTCCGGCTGGTCAGGGACGTTGTCCAAAAATCCATGCTTCTCTGGGTACTCCACAACATCTTGCTGTAACGAGAGGAGCAAAGGCACCTTGGCACCTGCACAATGGATCACAGTAAGCACAGGAATCGAGTCCCAAGTTCTAAAATTCCCCATCACAGTGAACACACGGCAATGTTGTCAGAGGAACAAAGCGCTTCACATATGTAATGTAACTAATGCCAAGATTGGTAGTCCTACAGATGAGCATCACAAAGGGCGAGATTGTACCCCTTTTTGGTTCCTGGGCCACTTGAAGAACCTCTTGCCCCGATTTTTCGTGTGCTTCGGCACCCGCGAAATCCTAGCACTGTGGCTGGATCCCCGGCTACGCGGGGACGAGTTCGCCTGCCCCATGTATGTAGTATGTTGTAGCAACTAGCAAGCGAACTAAGCCAGGGGTGGGAACCGAAGCGCAGGAGGGTCCGCGGGGCAGGAGGCCGCGAGGCAAGCGCCGGGCAAGGGGCGCGCCGCACGGCGAGGAGGACACGGCGCTGCGGCGGAGAGGTCCACGGCGCGCGCGGGGCAATGCAGGCGGAGAGGAGGCCCAACGGCGCCGGCGCCGGCGAACAGGGAGAGACGAGCGGAGTGGACTGGAACTCGACCGTTCCGTTCGAGTGTAACTGCAGGACGGCTGCTTCATCGATTTATTTAGGCTGGAAAAACCTGAGAAACAAGAGACAAAATGGGGAAAACAAAATGAAAGGAATATCCAAACAGAAACCATTGGTAGCCCATGCACGGCAACTCAGTTCTGTAAAAAGATGACATTTTTAGTTGGGTGCGTACAACAGTTCCAAAAAGGCTCAAGATAGCTCGTGTTATTTATTATTATATGTACATGACCAATACTGGTAGGTAAAAACACAATCTCATTGCCCAAGCGTTCATGTTGGCACTTAGGATATCTAACTCGCAACAAAACCATCATGGGAAATTTGTCCAGCATGCTATAGCATAGTCAAAATTTGCTTCATCTGTTCCTACTTTTTCTACAAACAGTTCCAGAAATTATCGACGCAAGGAAGTTTTCTACAATCGTTTATCCCTGGCTACTGTTGGCTTATTCAAGAAGATCTCTGGACAACGCTGTTCCATAATTTCGAGTCCAAAACATGCATATCAGCATTGAAAACTTATGAAGCTCCCAACCTTGTTTGCTTTCCTTTTGCTTTTGTGCTTTACAGGTCACAGCATCAAATGCATATCACAGTACAAACAATTTATCACTTACAGTTACAGCGTGAGAGCCTTTCCTTTTACATGTGGCAGTTCTAGACAGACTCCTCCATAATAAGATCAGAATAGTGAGAGAAAAATTGGAATATTCATCTTAATAAATACACAATGCTGCCAGAGAAATCAGGGTGATGAGAAGTTAAACTGTATTCCTGTCTTCCCCTTGTCATGATCAAGCTGTTTTAGGATATAGCAGTAATTCATCTGGACAACAGGAAAAAAAAAAACGTGTTAACTTCTGTGTGGCAAATTATCACCAACTTTAATGGAAAAAACTGAAGAATGTAAAGGGGTAAACCTCTATGCGGAAAAGTCTGGTTGGCACAACAACGCCAAATCCTGCTGAACTTCTGAATGTTTGTAAGAAGTCAGTAACAGGGAACTTCCGAAGATCGCACTCCGTTAATTTACCAAGATTTCCAGCACAGACAAAAGCATGGCCATGAATTCCCAGCTCCCTGAGCGGCTTCAGAGGCAGATCAAATGACAGGTCGGCAAAGGCTGTCACTGCTATGTCACCTCCAAGACCATTTAGCTCAGGAGAAGTGGAAGTGCCATTGTCAGAATTATTGGGGTCCTTTTTTCTGAATTCTGTTGCCCCCAGTCCTCTTGTTTTGAAGCCTAATAGTGAAGATGGTCCACCCAAGCGGCATACAAGAGGTCTATTACCACCCAAGTAAAATCTTTCTGAAAGTGGTGAGACAGTTCCTGTGGATCCTCTTCCCAGTGGTTGGATGACTCCCGCAGACACTCCAGCATTGAGAGCACCATTCAGCACACCCAGAGGCAAAGCCACTCGAAGATCAAATTCCTGATATACAATCAAGAAAATAATAAATACCTTTCAGTTCAAATCAGCTCAGTTGTTGATAAAAAAGTAATAATGCACAGTGCATAAGATTCTAGAAAATAAAAACAATGAAATCATCTTCACTGAAATTTAAACTACTTTTTTGTGGCATAAACAAGGGCTGAAGATGGGGAGCTGCTATTTCGAAGAATTTAAAATAGCACAGAACTTTGAAAGCTTTTGGCCTTGATCAGTGGTCAGGCAACAAAAGGTATATCTACTGGGAGAACAGTAGACTGATAATGATCAGCACTGTTAACATTGATCGTGAATTTGCAAAGCCAGAGGTGAATACGGTACATAATCAGTATTCAATCAAAGATTCACAATGATGTCTAAGAAAAAGACGATAATAAGGGTCACTTAGGATTTAATTAAAAGGTGTGTAATGTAAAGCCTAGTTTTCAAGCAGGGCAAAGGATGATATACCTGCCTAAGAAACCGTGAATATTTGCTCCCTGGCGCGAGGCCTCCAACTTGAGAAGATGACAGAAAAGCATATCCACGTGTAGGTCTTATGCTTGAGTCCCTTTGGTCAACCTTGTACGCGTACTTAATAGAGGACAAAAGGCTATGTCCTAATTCCTCTTGTAGGGAATTGGATGATATGTGTGTTGGATCAGTTAATTTTCTCCATGTCAAATCGTAAGCAAGGTTGTGGTTCATGGTGGAGAGCAAGCCAACAGAAATGCTCATCAGATGTTCTTTGAATGAGGACTTTAACCAATCCTCAGACAGAAATGATATTCTAGCACTCAGCGGAGTTGGTATTGCTCCAATTCTAGGCATTTGGAGTCCAGCACTTAGTTCTGCTGTCTTATCTAATTCAATAGCACCTGATGCATCCCAGGTCTCACAGTATCCAAGTAGGTTCTTCAACTTCACTGAACCTTCAAGTGAGCATGATCTAGTCTGCAAAAGGTTCACATCAAGAAAATTGGTGAGACTTGAGAACCAACTTAAGTCATGCATATGATATAGTGACATCAAATCGCCATTTATCATAACAGAGTAGGTTCTGAAGATCAACCATGTTAAGTCAAATTGCCATGAATAAACAGCATGCACAAATCCAAAGCTAAATACACCTTTAACTGATATCTCATGCATGAGAGATACCCTTGAATGATTTTCATCCAAGCTATGCAGCATCGCGTGTATGATTTTGTAATGGATAAATATGACAGGGCATGAAAAAAGTCCTGCAATGATACTGCAATGCTGAACCAGAAAATGCAAGAAACTAATTGACTTCACTCCAGGACCATAGCAGTAGGAATCAGAAACCAAAGCCACATATCCATTCCACAATGCAACTGAAGGTAGCCTGATTAACTCACAACTATATGAAAGAACTACATGTAACATTTTTTCCCTAAATCACATTAAACAAACAGATACAACTCAATGTCTCAATGGTCCTAGTAGTCGTTTCCATCATCCGAGACATTGTACCGAAACTAGCATAATACTAGCTAATAAGTGACTATCCGCTTGAGTCTTAAGTGATTATTGTGTAAGCAAGGACGATCCACTTAATTGTACTGACCAACAGTCTATAAGATTGCACTGTGCCAGTCCACTGAGAGCGCCCTCATTTAGTTCAAATTCACTAAAGATTCTGGTGTGCGCTCTCTAAATCGATGTTACAGTTATAGTCAAAACCTGAACAACCTAATCTAGATAGGTGAAGCAAAGCAGGAAACTGAATTCGCTTGGTTCCTATAAGAACATTTGATCACTTGCAAGATGCAAACAACTCAGCAATTCTGTAAAACAAAATGAGACATTTTTTTAGCTGGACGGGCACCTGTGTGTGGGCAAAGACGCCGAAATCACCGGCAGCGCGGCCGCGTGCCTCCGCGACGTCAACGAGGACGACGACGGCGCTGCCGGGGATCCCCGGCGGCGCCGCGTCGAGGGTGATCGAGACTGTGTCGAAGGCGCCGAGGCGACGGAGCCGGTCGCCGGCCGCGGCGGCGGCGCGCACGAGGTCCCGCACGGTGGCGGCGCGCGCGAGGTCCGCGCCGACCGCCGCCTCGACCGCGGCGCGGCGCGTGCGGGCGCAGCCCCGGATCGTGACCTCGTGCACCCGGATCCGGACCTCGTCCGCCGTGAGCCGCCGGAGCACGGCCTCGAGGCGGGCCGCCTCCAATGAGGACGCGGGGGAATCGGCGGCATCGTCGTCGTCGGGTTCGTCATCCAGGTCGTCGTCGAATTCTTCTTCATCGTCATCCTCGTCGAGGTCGTGGGGAGGGGGAGGGGTGCTGTCGGATGCGACTGCCATTGCAGCAGTTGAGAGCAGAGACTGACGGTGACTGGAGAGGGAAAACTGAACTCTCACTGTAGGCACGGCAGCGTGGTCTGTTGCTTTGCTTCTTCTTGTGAACAAGACTTCGCAAATGGTTAAAGCATCTCTGACCAAATACTACAGTATACAGCAGCATTAATGCTGAGTATTCCATCGTATCAGTCCCCGAGCTACAACTACAACACATTCACAAAAAAAAGGGTCCACCTAACACTTGACACGGAACACTTTCAGCACAAAACTATGCAACAGAATCATTTGATTGGGCAAAAACGTTTCAGATGAAAAGTGCAGCCTATACAATCAATCACAAAGGCGCTCCAATCACACTGATAACATTACAAACATGGACAGAATTACATAACAGTATAGCACATGAAAATGCAACATTGGGGAACAGAAACATATTGAACCATTGGACAGAACCACATGGCACATGAAAATCTCCACAGGAGGCATTGAAGACAGCACGGCAGAGAAACAACAGACCTCACGAATTACATACAAACAGACAAAATCCACCTTAAACTTAGCCCTCCTAACATTCCAAGCCACAAGGGACCTTCTAGCTCCTTGTGTGACTGCGGCACCTTCAGTCAGTGAATCAGTATACTTTCACATCTGACAGATACACCCGGGACTGTACGACGCTGGTCCCAATCAGGAAACCAGGCATCACCATCTATCCGCAACCTCTTCTAGGATGATATTCTTCACAACGCTCTCCATGTGGATTTCCGAAAATTCACTTCCCTTTTTCACTTGAAATACCTTTGCCTTTGGATCGGAGGAGTATGCCAACCTGTGCAGCAACCATATGGACTTTGCTAGCTTTAGGAATGCCTGGTAGAAAGTTGTCCTTGGATGGCCACGGCTCATGACGTAGTTCCTCTGATCCATGTTGCCGAAGAAAGAACCTTCCATTTTTGGATGCACGAGTAATAGGTATTTGCTTCTGCGGAACTTCCCGAATACTGAATCAGGGTTCTGGCTCAGGACATCCAGAGGATCCATGGCTCGCACTGCAAGGAATTGATGGAAGAACGCCTCATTGGAAACAGTGATGTTAGAATCCTTGATAGAAAAGCTCTCTTCTTGGAACCCACTGAACGTTCTTTGGCAAATATATGATTGAAAAGCAAACTTCTTGTGAGCCCTTCTTGCGTAAACTACACCAGGTTCAATCGCATTAGCGGCCCCATCAAGATCCCACCCTGCAGCCTTCATCATGTTGATCAAAGGCTTTGAGAAGTCATGTATCGACTGGTATGCGCTATCAACAGCAGATGTGAACAAACTAGGTGTCAATTCAATGGAGAAGTAGTTCTCTTCTTCGTCAGATTCCTCTGATTCCTTGTTTAGGTAGGCCCCTTTGTTTCAGTTTCTTCTCAAGCTTTGATTTCCGAAGTTTAGCTTCATCAATTTGCTGCTGTAAATGGGTTATCTCAGTATCTCTAGTCTGGATCTGGGACTGGAACTTCTTTACCATGACCTCGTATGTCTTCAACAAATTCTGCTGCTCTTGTATTTCAGAAAGCAAGCGTGCATCTTGAGGGGATGCTGCTACTGGCTTAGGATGTTTTTCCCTGTAAGCATGCTTGAGTTCTGAAAGTTTTGTGAGCTCCTCTATGACAAGCCTATCAGCTTCCTGGATCTTGTCAGGGTCATATGGTGTGTGGGCTTCCTGCAGCTGAATGTAGGCAGACTTTAAAGAGGATATGTTGTTAAATATCCTCCCGATCATACTGTCCATTGAGCCCCCATTCTGAGTCATGTTCTCATCAATTGGTTGAGGATGAACTCTTTGATTATTGATATCATAATTTTGTGGCTCCTTTGAGCCTGGGCGGATCATTACTTCTTCACCTCAGGGTCAAAGAACTTAGTAGCCTTCAACTTCTCAACGAACAATTGACATCCACCTGCAAAGCAACTATTCAGTTGAGGTCACAAATTTATAACAAGGTATACGAATTTGATAGTAGTAGTCAGCATGTGTTGTTCAGCCAACATATGATTGGTTCGAAGCTATTGTCCCACAAATGGCATGGTAGCACAAGGGTGAAAAGTGGTTAGAGGCTTAGAGCAAAGTACATTTGGAAAGCATTGGTTGCTGCAACCTGAATTCAACAGCATATCTCCACAATCTGACCACAACTTATGGAAAAGCCAAACAAAACAAGAAAGTTCAAAAAAATAATGGAAAATTTATTAGTCAGAGCTCATTTGATAGAGTTATATCCAATTATCCATTTCTCAATTTTTCACACCATGGTCCATTTTAAGCCACTTGGTCACTTGAATCATCGAAGCTATTAGGAGTGTTGGGTGTTGACATAAAGAATTGGAAATGCTTGGACTGTCTTCACTGTTGGGCTGTTAGGAGTGTTGGGTATTGTCATGTTGGCTAAATGGAAATTTGGGAAACTGCAAAAGACCAAAACGGTCATATTGGAAGCTAATTTATAGTTCCTGCTAGGTTGCAACTGTCTTTAAAATTTTATTGTGTCCTATTATTTATTTATGTAAAATACTAAAACGTATCCATACATTCGGTTGTTTTGGAAGCTGGCGTATCCAGTACCAATTATCCATCTGCCCAATATCAAACCACATGCCCCCATATCCATGCTACATAACAGCACATGAATCATAACCTTTAACGTACATACACATATACTAACAACGCCTTTCCTTGGGTGATGATAATGCTACGCTATGCCTGCGCTGTGAACAATCAAGACAACTAAAAACAAGAGTTCACAAATTATTTGGTACTTTTACTTTGCATCGTTCGTCTAATTATAAACTTGATGTATAGTGAGTCCAATGCATGTTGTGCTCAGCATTCTAGCAATAGGTATCAGATGACAGATGCAATTGGACTTGGTAGAGAAATCATCCTCAAAGAGCAGTTGTATTTTACATGCCAGTTACAGCTATAGTTCTTGTTCCACACTAGTAAATTTTTCTTGATTCACAATGGTTGGGGGGGGGGCGGGGCGGGGGGGGTTTGTGGGGCGATGAACAGATTCTCGATGCTTGCAAGCTACTATAGATCGAGAGCCATATAGTGCATCGGGAAAAAAATGGATATGGTCTTTCATTTTTCATCTCGGACTTTAGTAATAAACCAATAATAAGTTTAATTTTTGGGGTGTTGACCGATGCTTCTTGTGAGGAGAAGGCTGAAATTATTTTTTCTATTATCTTAAGAAATACTAGCAGAAATGCACGTGTGGCACGCACGTGTCTCAAAAAGTTTGAGTTCATGACTATTACATTTTACAAAGACAAAAGGATATTTTCCTCAAGATTACAAATTCAACCCCTAAAGTTTTAAAAAATGTATCTTTTATTATATTAATTTAGATTTTAAACCTACATAATTTCAAATATATGGTCTTTCATTTTTCATCTCGGACTTTAGTAATAAACCAATAATAAGTTTAATTTTTGGGGGTGTTGACCGATGCTTCTTGTGAGGAGAAGGCTGAAATCATTTTTTCTATTATCTTAAGAAATACTATATAGCTGAGCCAACTTCAAACTCCAAGCCACGTATAATATATACAGCATAATATATGATATATGATGGTGATGTGTGCGCAGGAAATCGTCTCCTGCTACCTGACGTGGCTCCTCGTTAAATTTACTCCGTTGAAGTGTGCATTTTTTTTTTTACAACAGTTGAAGTGTGCATTTGATTTTTCTTCTCTACACAAGTGATGGTTAGACAATCTGTGTTCCCATATTCACTTAAGTTTTATAACATTTTTGGACCGTGCCTTCGCTAGCGCTGCACTTTTGTTTAGTTTATATGTTTGTCCTAGGCAAGTTCATGGCTTGACTTGGTATGGTATTTTCTTGAAGACCTCATCTTTACCATCCTCTTCTCCATGCAAATTAAATGATGGGAAATACAAAGCACCTATTTTCGCCAATTTTATGTCTCTGCTAACACAAGTTAATTAGCATGGATACAATGACAACTTTGTTTTCTACTTCCTCTCTTATGAATCATAAGTTATTATGGATTTTCTACTAGATATAAGCTCGTTTTGTTGATGCTAATTTCAGAAATTAACTAGCTTAATAAAGATCATATATTCTAAACTAACTTTTTTTGTGAATACACATATTATAGCATGTATTTCATTAAGATGAGGTTTTAAACTAACTGGAGTTATTATGTTTTCTGAAATGCTACGAAAGGGCGCCTACCATTTAGCCATTATATATTCAGACTAGCTAATCATCTATTTAAACAGGTTGAATGAACAATTGTACTGATGAAATAGAAAAGATTGGATCAAGTTGTGAGGAAGATTAGATCAAGTGTAGAGAAAAGATTAGATCAAGTTGCGAGGAAGTTTCGTGTTGCATATTTCATGGCGCATGTCATCATCATCATCATGCATAAACAAGGTAGGCTGTTCGTCTAATATCATGTTTAGAGAACATGCAGAATTAAATTTGACATGTGTGCGTGGGTCACGCATGTTCTTCCAAAATCACACGACATACACAGTTTGTATCCTTGCCCATCAATGCAAATTGGCTTATACAAATGTAGTTTGGGTCACCGGACCGAAGAACTGTATCATCTTGGCCTGTCATGCATTTCAGTTCTGCCATTTTAGTAATGTTTCTTTAGTGACGCCAACACAAACAGACGGGTGTTTGGTCTAGTGGTATGATTCTCGCTTCGGGTGCGAGAGGTCGCGAGTTCGATTCTCGCAACACCCCAGTTTTATCCTTTTGGTCCTCTTTTTGTTTTTGTCTGTGCTTACATTCAGGTCCTGAAATTTTTTAAAACTTTTTCATTCAGATCCTTTTTTAGCCTTTAGTTCCTCTTTTTTTGTCTGTGTCCTGAGATTCTTTTTTTTTTAGTTTTACATTCAGGTTCTCCTTCTCTTTTCTCTGTGCTTCTTTGCATATATGCAATAGGCATCAGGGCCGTGCCGGCGAAATTTGAGGCCCTGTTCTAAATTCTGAAATAGGTCTTGTATAGAATGGTAATAATATATAACATGTTAATTAAAATGTAGAGTATTACAGGTACAAGTTACAGACCACATATCCCCATAATCAGCAAACTTAAGATTCCATTGCATGGTTGCCTAGCAGAGATAGCAAGTCACTGAATTTGTGCGGGCCTCATGGAGGCGGATGAACGGAACGAGTGGAGGTAGGTAAACTACAAAACAAAAAGTAATGCAGAAGCAATGACACTGACAACGTGGACTCGAGGAGACATGCATACGCTCGTTTATACTCGGCACAGGAATGACGACGTCAATAGCCCAAAGACTTATATTGGACGCTGATATTTTGGGCCCTTAAAAATCAGAGGCCCTGTTCCATCGCACGGGTTGCACACCCTCGTGCACGGCCCTGATAGGCATCTTATTGGGTTTTCTTACTCCTCTGTTTGTCCTGCCCATCTTACGCATATGATTTCATCATGCCTTTATCTGGCCAAAGCACTTGCCTATTAAGTTGGTAGTAGTTGTTTAGAAACAGACGCATGTGCATCAAACGACACTTACACGTGGTCAGCCTGTGCTTGTCCATGACAAAGCATTCAGACAACCCAAACGTGCTACGTCACGACCCCACTCTGAGCTGCCTCCACCAACCCGTAACCATCACCATCATACATTGTCGTGCACACACCCATGGGGATCCATGCAAGTACATCCACGCAACGGACAACACCATCAAAGGTTGAAGTCCTAATATTTCTGTAGTTCCCAAAAATTAAGGGGAACGCGACATGCCACCAACACAAATCCGTGATGCCATAAAACAACAGAACCACATCACAGAAATCGACAAATCGAAACCAGAATAACGACACTGTCACGTGCATTTCCAAGTACCAAGACGACAACATTTAGCAACAAGAGTACCATGCATTAACTTTCAAATAGCACGATGTTATGCTCAAGAATTCCATATCGGTGACCCAAATGTCAGCGACAATTCCCAGCCAACTCTACCCAGATGGTAGCAGGGGGAACATCAGTGCTTAAACAGAGTCTAGTTCGCGGTTTGCATTCGCAGCTTATACATTCAGATCCTTCTGACAAATATCACGCAGGATCATGTAAACGGGCAGTGAGCCCCCCACTTTACCGGAAGTAAATGGACACAAGTGGGATGTCGACGTCATTGTCATCGTCATCCTCACAAGCCACCACAACATCCAGATGGCGGCGGTACGAAGGTACCTCTACCTTGGCCACCTCCCTGGCCACATCCACCACCTTCTTGTCCAGCCGGTCCTTATGCCTCGGGAACATGGAGTTGTAGAGCAGCGATGTCCCACAGGATATGCTGTACGCGTTCAAGCCCTTCTCCTTGAGCCAGTCCAGGAGCTCCCTCAGCGTGATGTTGCCAGTTACGGTCCAGCGGTCCCAGACAGTCCAGGACATGTCTTGGTGCTTGATGGTCTTGGGTGGCACAGGTTCCGCCATGGAGAAGAGGGGGATTGCAAGGTTCGCAAATGTGTTCCGGTAGTCTTCAACCTTGTGCCCACCAGCGAGGACTTTGTAAAGTTCCAGGCAGACAAGGCCAGTGGCCATTGCAGTTGAGGTCGCAATGGCTGGGATGATTCTTCCTGCTATGAACTTTGCCTTCAACTTGTCAACTTCAGGGATGCTGTAGTTCCTAGCCCGCATGTTGGCAAAACCAGCGATCAGGTCCATATGGAAATTGGTATCGTCATCCTGCACATATATAAGAGAATGACTCAGCATTGAACTTCTGGATGCATAATAATGTTCATTCAAGAGACATGGATACCCATCAAGAAACAGCTAAAAGAAATTAGGCATCTAAGAGAAGCAAGAGACACGGATACCCATCAAGAAACAGCTAGAAGAAATTAGGCATCTAGAAGGTACATGCATGTTGAACTTTTAGAATTTAGGTTTGAGAAGTGATTAACTGGACCTACTGACCTTCTCAAACTGTATAGGGTTCATATGAAATCCTGGTGGCAATGTTTTAGAAATTGCTTCCAGCTTTGCAATAAGCTCTTCAATGACGGCAGCATCATCAACAGATGCAGAGGAAAGGCTAGTAGCCTTCTCATCTGTCTCTATCTTAACACCCTGTTTTGGTTGGAAATCCGGAACAATAACCTTGTCCACAGCTTCAGCCAGTTTCGTTGGGTTTTTTGCCCAATCAGGTATGGGTATTCCAAATGTTTCTGCCCTTAATATAGAAGCAGCCAACAAGAAGTTAAGGTGACTTGAGTCGGAAGATGAGAACTCCAGAGGTCTTGGGAACCGCTTAGGAGCAGACCAGAAAGGAGCACCAGAGCTAGTCATTGCGTCTTCAGGGAAAGTGAATGTCAGCTGCTTTACACGGTTGGAGAAATAATCCTCAAACCTAATATAAACCATCAACAAAAAACAGAGGAGCAAGAATCATTAGACGTATACTAGTTCACCAGAAGTGCAGTGAAATAAATGTGAAACTAAGCTGGTGCATGCAACTCCAAGATCAATTATGCAAATTAAGCAACAATGCTGCAAGGGGTAGAGAAGGGGTGCGGAACTTACTTAAGGCGGGCCCAGGTAATACAATCTTGGAATGTCTCACACTTGTCTGTCTCCAGGCATTCGATGACTCGCTCAAGTTGATCTCTAGCCTGTGCATCACCAGCAGTTCTTGCTGCAGTTGCATATCCACTAGGGTTCGACAGGAAAGCATTTACTTCTTTGGGAGTCTTCTCAAGTAGACCCTCAAACTCAGACCTAGCCCACGTTAGGCAGTGATCAATGTTGTGAGGAAATGAATGTACAGTGCACATAGGTGCCTGCTTTTCTGGTGGATCTCTGGATGCCCCATAGTTTTCTGTTAGGTGAGGAATGACCATTTGTGTGTTGCACTTGGCACCCAGAGTGCCCGATTCAAGAAGTGGCTTCTGGAAATATACACATCTGGAGTCAATGTACATTCTTGCAGTCACATTGTCCAATGCATTAACAACAGCATCCAAGCTCTCCCAAAAGGCATCATTAAACACATTTTCAGTCTCAGGACTTGCTCTGTTCTGAAGGGCTTCCACATGAAACTTAGGATTAATTGCCACTGCAGCAGTTGCAGCAACTGTGGACTTGGGCTGTCCAATGTTCCAGTCACGGAAGAGAAACTGACGACTGAGATTGCTTTTCTCTATAACATCGTCATCTGTCACATTCAGCTTCCCATTTTGATCGCAAGAAATACCCATCAACGCAAGGTTCTTCAAGAATTCACATCCAAGAGCCCCAGAACCAACCATGAAGATTTTTGACTGCTCCAGTTTCTTTTGAAGCTTAGTACCAAAGACACTAATTTGTGCATCGTATCTGCTGTTCTCTGGCTTCAAATCACTAGGCTCCAATGGTTCAACAGGCAGAGATTCGACAGAATCAAAGTAGAAGAACTGTAAAATCAAGACCGCAGATTAATATTATTACAAATTTTCTGCAAACATATACTCAGTCAAATATTCTTAAACATTCTTTAACTTGTAACAGTTGTAACAGTCCCCAAGGTGCAAACTGGGCTACAATTTTCTATTATGATATATTCTAATGAACTTAGGATATTATGAAATTCCTTGGTATCTTATGAAATTCTTTTCAAGGAAAATCTACACATATGACCTTTTAACTTTTATGTTTCCAAATCCAAACTTAATAAATTTTAGAAGTTAATACTTAATAGACTGTCAAAGTTCAGAAGTTTGGCAGGATCTTGTCTAAAACATCAATCATTGTGACAAGAGAAAACTACTATATTATATATAGTTAAAAAAAAAGCAACAGTCATACCTGGTAAAGTGGATGGAATTTCCCTGAGCATGCTTTAACAACCTCCTGACCCACAATACCACCAAACATTGCAGCCATCGGATTCAAAACAGCCCTGGAACCACTTGCAAAATGTTGGAGGAGCTTCTTGTCAATTTCTTCAAGCTTACTATCACCAAGAGTTTCATTAATGCTAGTAGCAAGATCAATCAGCTTTTGTGCATCATCAGCTGACCCAGCAATAGGGAACCGTTTCAACTCAGTCCTTAACTTGTCCAAAGCTTGGAAGGCCAAATGCAAAAGAGGTGGGCGGTCAAACTTGGAGAAATCACTCATGAGAAATTCTCCTGGCTCCTTGATTGCCTCCTTCAGGGTTTTGAATTTAAGAACCTTTGGTGGCTTCACCTGTGTGACAATACCACCTCTAAAGTAAGTGCCATATGAGGTGGTGTCTTCTTCTAGAGTGAAAGAATAAGGCCTTGCATTCTTGATCTTTCTTGGTTTTCCATCATTAAGCTCGGTCATTCCATGCACTTCAGAGAAAACAACTAGATCACCATCCTGGAACTCCAAACGCTCATCATCCACACAAGAAACAAGTGCTGGGTTGTCATTGCTGATTGATGCCACAATTCCAGTATGTGGTTCCTCACCATCGACATCCAAAACAGTAAACTCAGGACCAAAATCACAGAAAACACTGCCAAAAAGACCACGAACTTCTGACTTAATGAAAGCAATTGGTGGCTGATGGCTATGACAGTAATCATCAAACTCAACTGCTTTTTCTATGCTGATATCAGTAAAGACCACAGCCTGTAAGTTGATCAGAAGTTATCAGCTTGAGAATAAGGGGCAACCAAATTTTTAAACAGTCTAAATCAAGAAGCATATATTAAAGTGCAATACATATCCACCTCCACAAGCAAAATATTCTTCAAGTGATGTCTTTGGGAGAGCTCCAGCTCCAGATTTTTCAGATTTAACATCACCCTAACCTAAATTAGGAAGCAGATGACTCACCCAAATACCCCAATCTACAACCCAGGTCAAACTCCACGAAGAAATGGAGAAAGAGACCCAAATCCCATGGAGCTCACCCAAACATAAGTGTATCATGGGAAAAAAACACCACTTGAAACAGGAACATGGCTTGGAACTTCAATAAACCTAGACAGACAGATAAAATCCATTGCGCACCAAGCTAGCATTGCAGAATATATGCATTTAAAAAATGCAGCGAACTGGTATGTGTCAACAGAACAGATGCTGAATTGCTGATATAACATTTAGTGGCTTTTCTACCAAGCAGTTGACACATTAACATTTAACAGAACCTTTTGAGTACTCCCTCTGCCCATTGTTATTAGGAATTTGTATGAGTTTTTTTGTTGCTGCACAGTATTAAACCTGATTGTTGCTCAATTTGCACTTTTACAGAGTCTAAAAACATTTTTACAATAGAACACCTAAGCAAACCACAGATCATTTCATACTCATGTACCTGAAAGTTAGAAAGCTGCTCCTTGGTCAAATCACCAGTTATGGTAGAGATAATGACAGCATTATTAAGCTCTTGTAACTTTGGAACACAGGCTTGAGCACGGTTTTGCCCAACATCCTTCTCTGAGAGGAAGAAGTTGCTTGACAAGTCCCATAGCTCGACTTTGCCATCATCATGCAAGGTTACAGACTTGACACCCGCGAGGGCAAGGTTTTTTGCTGCAGAAATTAAATGATAATAAGCAAATCGTGTATACAAATAGAATGAGCAAAAAATTAATCTGAATTCGCATAAGAAATTTAAATACACAAGTATGATATACTGAAAGCTAAACATTAATACAATGAAGAGAACTGACATAGTAGGGCAAGCATGAGGCTCATACGTTGCGGCCCGTGACTAAAAGCATTACATCACAAATCCAACTTTAGAAAGCAACAAGGCTAGCTACATTTGCCGGTAAAACATGTTTAATTCTTTAAGTGACACATGAAATCTAACTGACCAGCAACCCAGTGCCGATTCTCGGTAGCAATTGGTAAAGACCAAAACAGGGTAAGCTTAATTTGCATGTGCAGTGCAGAAAGCTTTGACATAATAAGATTTGTAGAGACTAACAGTCTGAAAGTTACTTAGGGTTAGGGGTAACGCTGCATTGAGACAGTTTCAGTTCACAAGAATAAAGGTTGCAGCTAGCCTCAGAACTGAAGAGTGCTTGCAGGAGAACTGAGGAATTTAAGTTAAGCTTTTTATTGTACAAGTTCAGATGTTAATTGAAGTGTTTTATACAAACATGGAAACAAATCAATGAAAAGTATGTCCTGTCTGGTGACAATGAGAGGTGGTGAGAATTGCCTAATTGTGGCAGTAACTACATATGAAAACCCTACAGCACACCAGCTGGCAGCAGCATCTCAATCTTATACACAAGGAAAGGAAAGCATCAGTCTATTGCCACATCAGATCGGCCAAGGAACTAAAAGTGCACAATTAAGGTAAACCAGTTGGCCCTTGTCTAGTCTCACAACGTATTACTGTCCTTACATAAGCTCGAAACTTGTGATGAGCAGACAGACATACCGATCTCAGCGCCTAGTCCCTGGAGTCCAGAGACGAGGACGTTGGAGCCAAAGAGGCGCTTCATGGTCTCGCGCCCATAGACGGCGAGCTGGCGGCTGTGGAGGTCCTCATCGATCTCGGGCGCCTTACCAGTCATCTCCTCAATCACCTCCTTCTCCTTGTCCTGAGCTGGGGCGGCGGCGCGGGGGGGCCTTGGTGTGCAAGTCCTGGACCTCGCCGGCGTCGACCCCCCGCTTCCGGGGAAGCATATAGAGTAGGGGGCCGCCGAGGAGCGCAAGCACGGCGGCCGCCGCGAGGAGGTACGAGGCGGAGAGCGGCGGCGGCAGGCGCGTCAGATCCAGGTCGTGCGGAGCGGCGGTGCCTGCGCGGATCGGGACAGACCAAGGTGAGGCGGGGAGCGCGAGGGGGAGAGGTGGCGTAGGGCGGAGTCAGCGCGAAGAGATCTCACCTTGGAGGAGCTGGATTCGATGGCCGGCGAGCTGACCTCCGCTCTGCTTCAGCTGATCAGCTCTGGTCTGGTCTAGGGTTTTGAGGACGGAGGAGGAGGATGAGGGTTGCAATAGAGAAAAAGGAAGAGACGGAGGGCTAAATTGTAAAAGATGGGTGTCGTGTCGCTGGACTTGTTGTGTTGGCGCGGAGGATGGAAGGGGAGGCGGCCCAGCAGGCAGAGACGAAGCTTCTCGTTCTCGAGGAGTTGACAGGTAGGCCATGCGCCCACTTGGCAGTGTCTGTAAACTTGTGCTTTCCTTGCAGGTGCCGAAACGAGAATCTGGTTCGCCGCCCTCCCCGGAGACGTGTCTCGTGGGGAGAAAAAAAAAAAAAAGAGAGGCTGCAAAGTGGGCCAGCTATACGTTGACACGTGGAACTGGTAGGTTACACTTCCATAGAGATAGAGTAAAGAAAAACGAATTAACGTGCAATGGAATGGATTAGGCAAATTTTCTGTTAGTGTTGCATACGGAGTAATGGACAGACGAGAAACTTGTCTTCTACTTTAGTACTTTAGGTAAAGGGATCGAATTTTATTTACTTCTCAAAAAGATTCTTTGTCCATGTTTTGGAGATAAAAGCTTGCATTTTGTTTTGTGTAAAAGTTTATTTTACTTTTCCTAAACTATCTTCATAATTTGATTTTTTTTTTCTTTTCGAACATTGAAACCAACATCTTACTCTTGAGATCAAGACTCGCAAAAACCATTCAAGTTATCTCCTAGATGGTTTTGAAGATGCTCCTCTATATTAGTGTCTACTCTCTCTCCCTCCTCAATGTTCGTTGCCACGGACACCATGCTAGAGGAGGTCTAATAATGTTATCATATGTTTGTTGCAACCAATAAAATGTCTTTTATGGTAGCCCCATCAAAACCTAGCTTGCCCTTTATGCATTAGGTTATCATCACAAAGGAATTTATGCATTAGGTTATCATCACAAAGGAATTTATTCTTAGCGGGTTATCACAATGAGTTTATTTTTAGTTGGTTATATGTATCGTTGCGCCTTTATGCCTTTGTTTTCAAGCAACCATAATTTCTGTAACATTTACATATAATAATACTTAATAGGCATCATAAATATTGGTATTTTTTTGTACAATTTAATTAGACTTAAAACCCGTTAGCTCCTTGAAAAAAATAAGAATGACTTCCCTTTTTAGACGGAGAGAGTACATTTAGTTTTCCTGCGGTCAAGCGAGGAACATATTTAAAATACTTTGTTACACTGATCGCCCGATTGTAGAATAAAGAAGAACTGTTATGAGGCATCTAGTGAACCCATGACCCACCTCATGTGTTTCCCAGGATCAGACCGAAGGCCTCTTGCCCCATGCATAGGTAAATCATCGGAACACAACAATAACCATTAGGCGTGCCCATCATCAGAACCCCAACAATAAGATCAACTTTATAACCCCAACAATAAGATCAACTCAAAGTTTATGTTACTTCCTTCCCTGATGTTGTAATATATTACACAAACAGACCCCTCACAGTTTGTTTTTTAGATGTCCCATAAGAATTCAGAAGCCTGAAAAATGTAAGACCCGAATAGAACTATCAAACAATCACGTAGAAGAGACCCGGAACCACAAGCTACTCACCGTACAAAATGTCAAAGCATTACCTTCCTCGGTCATCAAACTCTGTCAAGGGTGATGTTTGGATCCTCCCTCCCGCCTCGTCTGTTCTAGAGCACAAGAAACATGTCACTGCCATCAGTGAACGAAATGATCACGGCAGTTAGGGGCAAACTTGCTACTTCAGCAGTTTCTCGGCATGCTCCCCTCCTCACTCGATTCCTTACATAACATGTACAAATCAATAATACAACGTAGCATGTACATGCTGGGCATTGCTTATCTCTCACCATTCAATTGTGCTTTAAGATTCGTGCTACAACACTCTCTCTCCTACTTTATACACACTCTCTCCCAGTGTACACTTTTGATACTGCAGCATACATCTCGATGCAAAACGGACGACTAGGATAAGCATCATCCAGCATGTAGAGGCTAAAAAATTGCACATACCATGTACATGCTGGACATTGTTTATCTCTCACCATTCGATTGTGCTTTAAGATTCGTACTACAACACTCTCTCTCCTACTTTATACACTCTTTCCCAGTGTTTTACACTTTTGAGGTGCATAATTATAGAAGATTTTTCTTTTATCTCTCTCCTACTTTATACACTTCTCTCCCAGTGTTTCACTTTTGGAGTGCATAATTATAGAAGATTTTTCTTTTATCTTATAGAAAGAGAGCAAGAATGATTTACAAATAAGAACAATCCTCCACATCTCTTTGCACAAGCAGTACTAGCAACGATCATCTCGTGCTCACAAAGTCACAAAGTGTCACCATGTGCAAGCCAATGAGACAAACACATTCATCGCCATGTTTTATTTCGAATAATCAAGATCCCAAGGGTTCCGTTTCTAACAAGACACCGAACTGAAGGTAGCAATAATACCACACGTTCTACTGCGTTTCAGTGCATCATGTTCCCTGTAGGAGGGCAACAGCACCCTAAAACTACAATCCTAACCAACTGCAAAACCCTCTACAAATCCACCTACACCCTGGGCTTGGTCAGTTGGTCCATGCTGCCCATTATTCCTCGACCTGATCATTTCACACTTCTTTCCTTCCTTCAGGCCCCTTAGTCCTCGAGGGGCCTCGGTCCATCCTTCCTTTAGGCCTCCTCCTCAAGCAGCATTTGATCAAAGTGCCACACCCCTGCAAGCAAATAACATCTCAACACTATCAGCTTAGGGTAACTTCAGGCACAAGACACAACAGATGAAACCAACTTCAGTGACAGACTAACCGTGTCCCTTGCCCACTCTCCTCAGCTGGGAGACATACTTGGAGATCTTATTTATGGCTTCCACCTTTGAAAAGAAAATACAAGACTTTCGTTCAGCTTAGAATTGCATCGTAAGTAGAGCAAAAACAAAGTAGAACAAAATTTGGTTCTGCATAATTTTGTTCCATAATACAGAACATATGCTTGGTTGCATTTACCTGCTCCTCAAGGAACTCACTCTCGATGAAGTCTGTGAGCTGAGGATCATTGCACCTTGTTGCCACCTGTTAATTACATGTGAAAATTCATTAGAAACTGTACGTGGCACAAGTGTACAACAACATGTAGTGACTCAAGTTAAATCAATTTATATTTGACTACAAATGTTCTACGTATGCCTTAAACAAAGCACGTAATATTTCTCCGTAAATAAACATGTGAAAGCAACTTACACCATGCAGGTTGTGCAGCTTCTCATTAACCAGCTTTTCCAGAGCCAGAGCCAGCTCCATAGCTGAAATCAATCAAGAGGTACAGATCAAAACATAGCTATCAGATATGGCAAACATGAAGGGAACTACAAAAGACCAACCTAGCAGATAGCCAACCAAACATTTACTAAGAATAGCCAGCCTTCTATTTTTATATAAGTCGTGCTAAATTGTGAATTAATCACTACTAGTCTTTCAATCTATCATCCATCCATATACTGAAAGCTGCAACCCATACAACTAGCAAAAGGTTCAGTTGTCCTCTTTTTGACAGCAGTGTGCTCTTGTTACTTTCATGCAGACTCTTGAGGAATTTGACATTCAGATCCCATCCTAATCAGAGGTCAGAATCAGCAAACGAGAAGGAAATGGCATGGCAACTCACCGTACAAAGCATCGCCTTTCTCAGGGTGGTCAAACTCGGTTAAGGGCATCACTATCGACTGGAGCCTGACCCTGCCTCCGCGTTTGTTCTGAAAGGCACAGGAACACATCCATGGTCACGTCAGTAAGTAGCACAGCACAGCAGAATGAACCAAAGGGTCAAAGAAATTATCGGAGGATGAAATGGTACCTGGTACTCCATGAGCTTCTCAGCGTGCTCCCTCTCCTCATCGCTCGATTCCTTAAAGAACCTGGATGGAGGAACAAATGTGCAGAACCACATCATTACAGAGGAAAATGATAAAATGGAAATGCTGTAATTTATTTACAGATGGGTAACTGAATTTGGTGAGAGGCGGCGACTCACTTGGCAAATCCTTTGAGAGCCACGTTGTCGCGGTCGAAGTAGGCGAAGAGGGAGTGGTATGCATACGAGGCGTTGTACTCCACACTGCATGATAAAGAGCAGCCAGAGTCAAATTGACATCATACTGACATATTTTTGGTTGGTTGGTCCAATCCAAATCAAATCACAAATATGCCTGGAATGATTGAAACCCCCAAAATAGCCTAAGCCTTAGGTATTAATTGCGTCGCTCGATTAAGAATAAGCAAACATTTTGGAAAAAAAAAAATTCGCACATCTTAGTAGACATCACAACCCAGAAACTAATATAACAACACATTTGTACTTGATTGTACTCGATTAAGAATAAGCAAGCCAAGACACAATCAATCAACAATCACCACATATCAGGACGCCGGGCCAGACAATAGCAGCCCGAACCACCGAAATCTTAACGACTGAATCTGAACGCAAGCAGTGCACTGAGGAAGTGAGGATAGTACTTGATCTGCTCGTTGAGGGCGGCCTCGCACTCGTCGACGAACTTCTGCCGCGCGAGGGACTTGTCGGGAGTCTGGGGCACGAGCGCGAGCTCCCCCTTGATCTCCTCGAAGGGCTGGAACACGACGCCGCTGAGCACCTCCTTCCCCTTGCTGGCGGCCCGCGGCGTCGCCACCCTGACGTGAGCCGGGGTCGCGCCCGCACCAGCGAGCTGGCTGGCCGCAGCGGCGGCGGCAGCCGGGGACGGGGAAACCCTAAGCATCATGATCTGGAAATCCGAAAGGGGGAGCAGGGGAGGATTGGAGGGGGGAGGTGTGCGGGCGCCTTCGCGTGAGTTCTCGGCGGCGGCGGTGGCGGTGGCGGAAGGGAGCGGAAAGGGATAGATATAGGCGCGTGGGGGTCGCAGATTGGAGACACGTGGACGGATGGGATTTGGCGGAGGCGGAGGGAGCGTGTGGAGGGCTCGTGGGATATTTTTGGATCGTGGGATATAAGTTTCATTTGCTCAAAACATGTCGCTGATCTACGCGTCCTGGTCGTTTGGTCGTTTCTGACTGGCTAGTTCTGGCCGTTGCTGACTTTTTATAAAAAAATACTGTTAAATAACTAACTGATTTGGCTGATAAGCTCAAACAAACAGGCTGCTAGTCTAAGTACCACGTAGCACCGAGGAATGAAACGTACCGCCATGAGACTTGAACCTCACATCGCCGTTAAACCAAAGATGATGTACACTATTCATTGATTAGTTAAAAAAGCATAGTCAGTCGTGTGGTGGGCACACGCTCGCCTGATAGTGACTCAAAGCATAGTCAGTCGTATGCGTATTTTGTTCTTGTTTGTTCCGCTGAAAAGACAGGCTCAAAAATATTGTTGGTTGATTTGAAATCAGTTATATATAAGTTGTAAACTGAATTTATTTAGATCATGCAAAGATTTCTAATATGTAGCTTTTCTTTAAGCTCAATCTGACGAAACTCGACAAGAATCTAATCTAGTACTAGTATGCAGGACAAAGGATACCTATGAAACTTGTAGCACAGTAGTATTTCAACATGCATGTACATTATATTATATTATATTAAAGAAAAGTCGTCGTGTGTGGCGGGATGACCCAAACAAGATATCCTCCATCTACAAGCAAGAGACGATTGCCAGAAAGAGTGGCCGATCGAGGACGAGCAGAAAAGACGAGAGAGATATTAATTAGTCATACACATAGCCCCAAGGAAAATCAAACGCTACTGCCCACAAAGGTGATAGAGCCATCACGTGCATGCAAGCGACCCGAGACTAGGCAGCTAGCTAGTCTCACGCGCGCACTGAACCCATCCTCATCATCCACGTCAGCATGTGGACACAAAGTACGCCTTGTAGCCGCAACTGCACATCGTTTTCGTTTCATTTCATTTCATTCATCATTCTTCTCTTGAATTAATGGTCGTTGCCTTTACACGCCTCCGTCCCTCATTTCTTCCTTCCGGTCTTGTGTTCTGGAACCACCTCCTTTCGCTTTCACACTTGATTGACAGATTATTCTCGAAAAGGTAGGCCACGTATTTGTTGATTCCATTTTCCCCGCTAACTATTGCTTTGCTTACTCATGTTATTCGTCCTTTGTATGTCTTGTCTCGTCCAATAATTTTCTTACCTATCACTTATTTCTCTTTTTTTTTTTCGTGCAAGATATGCTTTTTGTTCTTTTTTTTTAGGGAATTTTGAGCATATGCTCTTCTTTGAAAACAAAAGGAGGCTATACAAAACTACAATTTCCGTTTGACGGCCCGGCCCGGCCCATTTATTTCAATTCAACCAGCCCACGCCTACCACAAACAGAACTTCCCAATTTTCCCATCCATCTCCAGCGACGGCGGCCGTTTTTCATTTCGAAAACAAATCAGGACGATGCCGGCGGAGCAGGACGGCAACGCCGCGACGCCCTCCGCCCTCGCCCTCTTCGCCTCCCGCCTCTCCTGTCGCAGGTACTACGCCGCGGCCGCGCTTGCCCCAGTTAACCACATGCCGCAGCCACCTTTCGCCCTCCCTCTCGCCGCTCCCTGACTGGGCGCGACTACGCTGCAGGTTCGCCGACGAGGACCTCCGGGTGCTGGAGGCCGCGCTGTCTGCCGGCGCCGACGTCCCCGAGATTCTCTCCACGCGCTCCGCTGCACGGAGCCTGCTGCGAGCGAGCGCGGCGGAGGCGTTCGCGTCCACCACGACGGGTTCAGTGCTGGATGGTGGGGAGAAATGGAGCCTCGCCGTCGCCGACTTCTTCGCACGCGCATTCGCGCTCGTAGGAGACGTCGAGGTCAGCACCGCACCAGGCGAAATTTAGTGATTCGCGCATTGCTAGTCCGTACCTGGGGTTTTACTCTGATTTGGGCGCCCGCAGTTGTGCTTCAGTTCAGTCAGTGTACATTCCTAATTGCAGGCTTGCAGCATCTCATCTTAGATCATTGAAACACGTTTCTTACACAATAGCACGCAACACCCTAATTCACCGACCAACGTGCATTCATCATCTGTTTTATTCAGGATAAATAAATGATGTCTCCTTTTTTTTTTTTTTTTTACTTCTGTTTGCACAAATGCAGAGCATAAGCTGCGTTTTTCTCTGCTAATACTGTGTACACTACACTGACAGAGCTGTCTTGCCATGAGATACGAGGCCCTGGTGCTTCGAGACGCTAAATACTGGAACGACCTTCACTGGCAAGTGTCCCGTCAGGAGTGGTTAACTTTTGCAAAGGATTCTCTTGATAATGGCTTCTACACCATTGCCTCCAAGGTAGTTTTATTCATCTGTAACCTTTGTTGAAGGCAATTTCCCTTTACTGTTCTTATTGATTGGCATGTTCGCACTTAATCTATTAGGTTCAATGGTGTGAGGAACACAACCCAATAGTATTAAAGCAGAGGCTTATTGTAGTTCTTTTTTTTTTTTTTTTTTTTTGTGCGAAACACAATTGTAGTTTGTTTAACCTGAAGGCCTAACAAATGTATCATAGCCTTCCTCTCTTACCTGCTTGCCTGCTTTACATTGTTATATCTCCCCTTAATTACTAGCTCTAGGTGATTCCATGTGCTGGAAACTTTAATGCTCTTGTGTAGGTTTTTTATGCCACTCTGATAATCAAACTGTTGGTATCATATAGTTAAGTACCAAGGGGAAAAAGTCTCAATCATTTTAGAAATAATTGTTGTAACTCTATTAGGAAATATTACTTCCAATTCATATTTTCTCTAATGGGTGAAGGACTATTGTCATTTAAATGGACAAATGCCATCTTTTGCTATGTCTGAGGTAAGTGAAGAAGGTCGTCTGATGACTGTACTGTACTAATACACTAGTGTGTATGGTTGTACATCTCAGCACAAATAAATAGAGAACTGTGGAGAATGACATTGGCTAACATTGTAACTAACTCAGGCTTTCGCAAATGCTCTTGCGCACATTCATCCAAGCCACCCAAGGCACTTGGAATCTGCTAATTCTATTGAGAAGGACAAGGTCAATGATATAACAGGACTTCAGAACTTGGCCAAGTCATTATCTGCACAGCATTCTGGTGAGTTTTCAGTGCTATGGATCACTTAAATTACATGCACAGGCACTGAGCTTCCTTAAACTTCTCAAGTAAAATAAGTGCAGAGAAACTAAACTTGTCTTCATTATCTGAAGTTGAGTAAATGAAAGAGTGATACTTGTTTAATCAGCAGAGTTTCAGTCTGACTGAATGTATGTCTTCCTTTATGTTTGAGTAACTAATTCTTTTTTTTAAAAAAAACATAGCATCTATTATCTGGGAAATTTGGGGACTATTGGACACCAAATGTTCTCTTGTATATTTCAACTGTCTGAACATATTTTTCGATACAGCCAATGCTATTTACTTCTGCTGTGACAGTTCAGACACAGTCTGCTGAATACATGAAAAGGAGAGCTTCAGGTGTTCACGAGAAGTACAATTTGCAAGCAGGAAAACCGAAGTTAACAGGAAGTTCAATGTTTAGGCTAGGGATTAAAACAAGGAACATAAAGAAATTGCTTCGTAGCAAGGAAAGGAACTTGGGAGATTTGAAACAATCTTAGCGTGGCATCTTCCACTAGACCGAAAGGAATGTTTAAAAAGGTGAGTTTTATGCCTTAATTTACTTATTTCTTTCTAAGTATCACCAGTGAATATGCACTTCAACCTCTTATATGCCTAGCTCAACATCTGCAGTACAAGCTCAAATGAATATCTGCAGTGTCAATTACATTAATCTTATTATTGAAATTGGGTATGTGAGAGTGGCATTGGCAGCATGTGCATGCCAGCCGTGCTCATTTTCTTAAGTAGTACACAACCTCTGTTCATGAGTTCTGCAAAATAGAACCACAATATTTTTCAGCTTAGTTTTATAGCATTGGATCCCTGAGATAAATAAGAAAAGTGTGACTAGATTATCATCTCTTGTTTCAGCTCAAAAAGTTTAATGAAAAGTCAATTGCATTTGAAAAAAGATGCTTACATGGAATCATATCATTGACATATTTACTATAGGAGGTTTGCTGATTACATTACTACAATCCTTAACCACATATTGCAGCCTCGTTGACTATTCTGCTCAATCTGATCACAGGAAGTATTTCTAGCTATGCACAGTTGCGCTCAGTATATTTGGAAAACATTGATTTGCTTTATTTGAATACAATCCAATTAGGTGAGAATTTTTTCTGTGGAGGCATGAAGTGGAGTTATGGATGAGTCTTTGATTCAACATTAAGCCTTTGGTAGCATACTCACTCTGCAAGTAAGCTGCTATCTTCAGTATCTGCAGACTGCTTTTCATGTGCAGAACAATAATAAAAAGTAACTCCACCTGTCCGCCATGATTTACATAATGCCTTATAATATGAACTGGAATCTATTGCTAACTGTTGAGTTGAGTGTTGGAGAGCAATGCGTGTGAAGCACTGTCTTTTGAGACTATTTCTTGGAAATGCCCCACCATACCATCCTCCTTTAAAAAAGAAAACAAAGGGGAGTAGGGTTTATGTTTTTCCTGTGGAAATGTACTGTTAGGTACAAATTCACAATAGGAAAAAATTGTCATAACACAATGCATTTTGCCACGTTTCTGTTAAGCAGAATTTGGAGATTTTGATCTTGATATATGGTCTTGGAAGCACCTGATAATCTCGAAGGTTTGTAGCTGGAAGCAATAAGCATGGACATTATACTTTTGAACATCAGTTACTTGACATGTGGTAGTGGAATATTCTGACTATGATTCCAGAGCACATGCTATGTCAAATGACCGGAACCTAGCTAGATTTGTTACTTGTGGTAGAGTTAATGTCATCGAGTCTGAAGTGCTCAGATGGGGAACACGTTATCGTGTTTCAAGAAAAAAAAGGACATCTGCTTCTTATTCCAGCAAGGAAACTTGGGATGCTAAGTAAAAGGGTTATGTGGAGTACAAGAGGTTAGATGTGGGTCGCCATGTGCCATGTGGGTGAGCACTCAGTGGCGGATCGAATTTGACTTGAAAAAATCTGAAGACTTTTACTACATAGGCTGTGAAAGTAACACTGTCGGCAGAGCTTAATGTACTGGTAGGGGCCTGGGCAGCCGCGGTTGTACTTGATTGACGTGACATCCATCCATATTAGGGACCAATCCAACCTCGGGATGGTTAGCTTTTGATAGCAATCGCATGTGCACAGGCATGGCAGCAACCTTTTTCAGAAGTCCTGCCTCCTCTTGGTCTGGAGGTCACTCATGTATGCCTTTTCTTACCATCTCATGGATCGGCCGTGCGCCCGGTGAGAAAATCAGAAAGCCGATCCTCTGTAAGAGACAGGGAGACAATTAGGACGTCTTATCCGAAGATCAATCATCGATCATGTTTGCATACGCAGCCAAACACGGTGCAGAGGCCTTTGTTTTCGTTTGATTTTCCATTTTCATACTAGTAGTAGCAGGAAATTAATCAAGATTAATGCGTGAGTAGAGACATCACGGTAGCTGATATCTGCGTGCTTGCATGGTTTATTTGTGATAGTAGTTGCTGCAACATGAATTTGTTCTGTCATGCGGAGTGGAAACAAATGTGGGTAAAATATAGTGAGTCGTTGTGGAGTCTGCATCCGACCGCCGGTGCGCTCCAGACCACATCCACTGACTTGTACGCATGTCACAACTGATGGAGACCTACCACGACTCCATGCATATGGCTGATGTAAGTGTAGCATACTTGTCTGCTGCTACGACTTAGTCCTATAGTTAAGACACGAACGATGCTTGTTGCTGCTATATATGGTGTACAACATACTACTCCCATTCCTCACTGTTGTAGTGCACGACAAATCCCTATTCTTGCTGTTGTCATGGCCTCTTGCATGGTAGCCACTAGCTGACTAGACACTCCTGACCTACTGGTTACATACGTGTCAGCTTTCTCCATCATCTTTGCTACGCTGATACTCTGTCGTTTTCTCTTGCTTATAATGCAATGTTAGTGATTCTTTATTTATGTATGGATTGGATTGAACCTATCATGATGTGGCCGTGTTCATCAATATTAAAAATGAAATGGGAGCAGCGATCCATAGGGAGAGAGAGCTGACCACGTGAATGCCAAGAACACAATACAGACATCCATGTTAAAGTGAACCCTGCCAATTCCCTGCCCTGTTTCAATTTCACCTCAGGCCTAGGAGTAGATGAATAATCCTACCTAACTAGTGTGTACATCGTTCGTTTCATAAGCTGTACCCCCCTGTATACATGCACAATGCATTGATACAAAACTAGTTACTAGCATTAAGATCGAGTCAATTAGTACTTAAGGGTCAGTTAGTGCTACACTGCTTTGGCGCGTCTGCACGTAAGAGTGTTGTAACTAGCTGTACTCTTTCTTAGCCATACACACTGTACTGGTACAGCACTACACAGCCATAACATGCTTGATGTGCCTGTGATCCAGCTGGAAGCTAAGGAAGGTCATTAGCTGATAGTTCCGCATGACAATAGAGTACTAAACATAAAATCTGTATTCTATCATGTTTGTCCTGACGTGATACTCTGCTAGTTAATGCAAACAATCTGATCTCGCCCATGTTCAGACCTATCAGTTCCAACCTATCATCAGCTCTTCTAACTTATACTTTGTTCCTTCCTCTAGCCTGGCTCTATAAAGAGGAGGCTCTGCACCTGCCAGTCTCCCCCTTCCCTTTGCCACCATCCTCTCTTCACTGCTTGCTCTAAACCCCTGTGACTGAACATGGCCGGCAGCGGAAGCGGGAGTGGGAGCAGCGGCGGCAGCAGCCGCCCGCCATGCGCGTCGTGCAAGCTGCTGCGTCGGCGGTGCACGCAGGAGTGCGTGTTCGCCCCTTACTTCCCTCCTGAGGACCCTCACAAGTTTGCCATCGTCCACAAGGTCTTCGGCGCCAGCAATGTCGGCAAGATGCTGCAGGTCCTCCTCCTTGCTTGACCTCGTGCATTCAGTTTTCGTCTCCTTCGTCACTGTCATCGATCCATGGATCATTCAGCTAGCTTGCTTGAGGGAACATTCAGCTAGCTTTCCTCCTCCTCGGATCCATGGACCATTCAGCTATAGCTTGTTCATCATCAGGCTAACGTGAATTGAACCAACTGTTGATTCCATTTCCAGGAGCTGCCTGCTCAGCAGAGAGCGGACGCGGTGAGCAGCCTGGTGTACGAGGCGAACGCGCGCTTGAGGGACCCTGTGTATGGCTGCGTCGGCGCCATCTCCTACCTCCAGCAGCAGGTCACCCAGCTCCAGGCGCAGCTCGCTCTCGCCAAGGCCGAGATCCTCAGCGTCCAGATGCAACACGACGAGTCTGCTTCAGCTGCTGCCGCGCCAGCTCCGGCGAAGCAACAGCTCCATCACCACCACCAGCAGCAGCAGCAGCAGGAGATGGAATGCGAGGCTTATGGCAGCCTGCTCGTGCAGAATGGCCTGATGATGAACACGTTGAACGGCACTGGTGCAGTTCACCAGCAGCAGCAGATGCTGGGTGGCTTCGGCTCTGCAGTGAACACTGCAATGATGCTGCAGGAGGCGTGCCTCAAGAAAAGAGTCCCTCTGGGCATGAATGAACGAATTATGTACTTCCATTTGTCGATATAACGAAAAAAAAAAAAGGTTCTTATCTATGTCGCTGTCCGCCGCTGTAATTTTCCGAAAGATGGGAAATTCCTAAGAGATGAGTTAATCGGGTCACATGAGCATCACAATCTCAGGCTCTCAGTTTTTTTTCAACCAAGGGGGATCCCCATTTCCATTAGTTAAAACCGAAATACATCAGAGTAAACAAAACAACATTTATACTTAAAAACTAAGAATCGGATCTTTGGAAAAAAAAAAAACTAAGAATCAAAGACGAAGCTAGCTGAGGGATCTTGATATGAAGCAGAGTTTTTGCACGAGCCAGTGAAGTTTCAGAGGTTCACCTTTTGGTAGACTTATTAGTCAGCTATTTTGGACGCGTTTGGATTCACATGGTGTGCACAGTAGGATTGTTCGTGGACAACTGGACATGAAGCATCACAATTTCCTCCAACGGCGCTGGATCGGAGTTGTATATTTGACTGCTGCTATATCCAATTGGAAGACCTGATGACCTAACAGATTCCTAAGCTTTCTGCAGAGGACGTGTGTCTTCATCTGCTGGGTTGCACAAGGGCTTATCTGTGCAACTGTACATTGGTGCTTGATAAATAAATGCTAAGATGTTACTTATGCGCCCCGTGTCATCAAGATCTACTGACGAAATGATTCGTGGAGCTTTACTATTTATTTATACATATTTTTGGCAATGATTGGCTCGATCGATTTTTGATATTGTCAAAGTGACAGGGTGCATGTCTAGGACAAACAAAACATTATCAGTTGTACCCCACGGTATTGGGCTTTTGCTAACTGCATGGTGTTTTGCTTTCGATTAACAACAAGGGAGACAAACATGGGAGAAGCATGCATTGTTTTGTCCTCTTCTTCATGATAAAATAAATAAACAGGCCCTCTGATCGAACGGCAGTCGTGTTCTTGGTGAGGACGTGTCGCGTGCTGCATCAACAATTAACTACTATACTATATAATAATTGTGTCGGTTAGCACTGGACCATGGGTAGTGTAGTTTTTTTTTTTCCTTTTTTACTATTTTACAAACATTTTTTTGGCTTAAAGTTTTTAACACCTGACGGAAGGTGAAATCAATCAGGGGCAAACGGTGACTTTCTTTCGAAAAAACAGGAGCAAACGAACAAAATTAAAAAAAACAGGAGCAAACAAGCTATTAGCCTTCAAACAACACTGCATGTGCATGTGGAGTTGTTGAGGGAGGCACAACAGTCAGATATGACGCTACTACTACTATTTTTTTTTGCTGAACCCTCGCATAATCTAATTTTGTAGGTCGTCGGTCCCCTCCCTAGTTGTCCTGTCTATCTTTTGACTTGAGAGCGCGCGCACACAGTACAGCAACCGCTCAACAGTGCTGTGTGTTCAGTGTTCAATGTGACTGCACACGACAGTCAGGGATGAATAATCCAGCATCTCATTATCTCATATCAGGCTCTCAGCAAATCATAGTTCCTCGTATATACTAGGAGCGAGGAAAATCACCGGCCAACCAATATGTCGATCGGGACTTCTTTTCACTAGATATACATAATCAGAACCAGTGAAAAAAGTCCACTCGTGCAGGCGTGACATATGCATGCCTGCTGCTCTTTGCGCTAGTACAATGTCAATTTCATTCCATGCCAATGTATAAACCTCAAACATAACAATCCACATCACATCATATTCGCCATTTTTCAACTAAAGAGCCAAAGAGCAACGTGCTTCATGGGTCACGCATACATACCATACCAGCAGCATTAATTCATCCCCGGCAGTTCAGTGCAGTGACACAAAGTGTTCAACTAATACGTGCCTTGGCAGCCACTAATGATCCGCATATACATACATAATCTCGCACTCAATTAGATGTACCCAATGAATCTTTATTTCAGTACCCATCTTCCAGGACAAGAAGGAACGTACCTGCTGCAACTGCAAGCAACGACAGCATCATGTGACTGTAACGCTCCTACTCGTACTGCATCTGCATGGCATCCCTGAAGCCTCCTCTTCTTGGACTTGCATTGTGCACACATGGATTTAAGCAAGCCCGACTCATGATCCGGCCCTCAGCCATATGCATGTGGCCATCAGCTAACAGGAATCCCATGCCACCAACTGATAGGCTAGCTAGCTGCTACCCTCTGTTTGTCTCTGTGCACAGTTACAGTGCACTCTGATGATGTTACTATCCTTCTAAGGCCCGCGCACCTGCAGCACATCAGCAATCATTGTACCCATTCTCCAACCTTGCAACCAGGTGCATCCGCTGAATGCCATCGCTCATCGACCATGCTTTTCAGATCTACCTGCCACAAGGAGTTTAATTTCTCAGCGAATATGGCAAAATGGAATCAGGTTGACAGCAAATATATATACAGCTGCAAGCAGCAGGTTCAGCATCCAAGCCTTCTCATTAGACCACGCTGGTTTAGGACAGGATACCAAACAAACCAACTATTACCACAGAATTTCACCTAACCCTTTTTATTTGGTCTCTGGATGCACTCATTCAGCCCTTTTGCTCAAAGAAGATAACGCACAAGAGGATACTATATATATTTAGCACCCAGTAGGGCCATTCTAAGATTCAGCACACTGGTCAAAATTGGTGATGATAGAATTTGGCAACAGTTATATGACAGAATGTGGCATTTGCCTATATGTACCAGCATCACATTAAATAATCCTAGTGCCACCACCAATTGCAATGCTTTGCATTATTGTTAAATTAAGTCTGAACGTAGCTTCTAGCCTAAGAAAGACTAAAAGAAAGGTGCAGCTACTGGCACCAATGATCACCTGGTCTATCAAAATCGGGTTCAGAGCCTCATGTTTTTGTAAGAAAAAGGCACGTTCCTTCAAAATGATTTATTCAGACAGGCTGAGTCATCAGTGTTCGTTCTGTCTTGCATACTTATTAAAGCAAAATAGCGCGTGACACTCCTAAAAAACAATACATGTGATGGATGAATAAGAAAACTGAAGTAAAATATGAAATGTGGCTAAAACCCCGTTGATTCCTTGATGGTCCAAGTTGACCATTGGAAAACGTTCATCATTTTGCCATCGCTAGCCAGATAGAATATAGTCTTTTTTTGTTTATTACAAGGAGTAATGCTATGCTAGGACTGCTAAGCCATAAATACATAATATTGTTACAGTATATCAGGACCAATGCTAACAGACATCATGATTGCTAGTTTGAACTGGGAAAGCCTGGAACATTTCTGGACTTTGTTTAACATTAGAGGCTTAATGACTTCAAGTTTAGTTAATTATAGGCCAGAAACATGAAAAAAGATTCCTTTTTCGCTGGCCAGCAGCCCCCCCCCAACCCCCCCCCCCCCCCTAATTTACAGAACTCCGTCTTTTCAAAGTGACAAATCCAGCTATTTCACTACTTTATTTATTTGTATCCATTCTGCCATGTTTGGTGTGATACTACGGTAGATTGACAGAACTGTCGGCACCAGAAACCACCACTTGGACTACCTTTTCTCTTTTTCCTTTTTTTTTTTTCAAACAAACTCAGGACATGTGGATCATACCGAATAAGCATGGGGTCAATGTAGTAACTTTGAAAATTTAGATTGACTGTACAACAACCTGTAAATTGATCTAGAAAATTGAATTTCTCTCAGTTTCTGTTTTTCCTTTTTTTTCGGAAAACTGGACCTTCTCATATTTATTTACCAAAAAGTTCAGATGAATCAAAGCAGGCAGACGTTACCCTCCCATATGTGGTTAGCCCAGGGGTCAGTGTTCAGTTTGTTTGATTAGCAACAGACCTGAGCCACTTAGCCATGTGCAAATGCAGTGTCCCCATCACAGAGAAGACAGGTGCACCATAAAAGAGGGGAGCCAAGCTAAGAACCACATTTTTTCTGAAGAAAGAATGAAATCAGAAGCCTCTCACAAGATGACGGTGCTCCATGCTCCAGTTGGAGCGAGGAGCATCGTGACCTCCTTGGTGGCTTTCTTCATCTTGGCCAGCTCCACTGTCTTCCTCCTTGACAGAGTGCAGGTGAAGCTGGAAGCTGGGCTCCAAGAACCAGCTATCAGAGAGACAACTGAAGAGGGGGACGCCAGCAACGAGGGGTGCAACTGGTCGAGGGGGCGGTGGGTGTACGACAACGTGTCCCGGCCATTGTACAACGGGCTCAAGTGCGCCTTCATCTTCCCCGAGGTGGCCTGTGACAAGTATGGCAGAAAGGATGTCATGTACCAGCACTGGAGATGGCAGCCTCATGGATGCGACCTCCCAAGGTACGATGATTAATTACAGATTTTCCACTTAACTTTTGGCCCAATCCTAAGAATTCCAGAAAATCTAAAGGTGCAGCTTTCGAGCAAAAAGCTCTGTCAGTACCAGTGAAGAATTTTCCGACGGTGCTAAATGTTTTTGTTTTATAGAAGCAGAAAAACACTGAGATAATCTGTAACTGAATAAAAACACAGGATACTACAGCAGAAAGGAAGAACACCAGTACTAAGATTGCAAAACTGACCTCGTTAGAGTTGTTAGCTGGTGACCAACAAGAAACTAATTAAACATGCATGGCAACTAATTGACACTGAAAGATCCTACCTACCTTTTATTTTATCATTTGGACCATTCCAAAAGCCTGTATGCAAGATTAGAAAGGAAATCATGTTTACCATAACTATGCATGGAATTTTTGAAATGCTGTCAGAATTTTACCATTTCAAAACAGATTTGATGCCATCAAGCTGCTTGAAAAGTTGAGGAACAAGAGATTGGTGTTTGTGGGTGACTCAGTCAACAGGAACCAATGGGTCTCTCTTGTGTGCATGGTTGAGGCCTCAATACCTGACGACAGGCTCAAGATACGCATCTTCAATGGCTCGCTCATCTCCTTCAAGGCATTGGTATGTTTCCCTTCACAAGCCTACAGCCTACAGAACCGACAATGCTATTTGGTTAGCCGGTTTGAACATATAATCATTTTCAGGAATACAATGCAACAATAGATTTCTACTGGTCACCACTACTGGTGGAGTCTAACAGCGACAACCCCATAATCCACCGGGTGGAGTACCGGATCATAAGGGCAGACAGAATTGAGAAGCATGCCAATGTCTGGAAGGATGCTGACATCATAGTCTTCAATTCTTACCTATGGTGGAGAAAGCAGAAGGATGACATGAGGATGAAGGTCATGTAAGTACATTTTATATCCTTCCTAATTATAGCTCATAGGTATATATTGCATTGTCAGTTTTGAATATCAGGAAAAGATACCAGATCTGGTAATTTAAATTGCACCAATAAAGTTACCAAATGCAATCAGCGAATAGGTACTTAACACCTGTATACATGAGCAGGTATGGTTCATTCGAAGATGGTGATGCAAAGTTAGACGAAATGGAAATGGTCGATGGTTTCGAGATAGCTATCAAGAAACTAACAGACTGGCTTGGAGAGAATATTGACAAGAACAAGACTAGGATATTTTTTGCAGGATCGTCACCCACACATTCCTGGTGAGAGAGATACCCATGAATCATTTGCAACACAAATAGTACAATACCAACATTTCCATGACATCCCAATGTTCACATATGTTACAATGATTTCAGGGCTAGTAACTGGGGTGGAGAAGACAAGAACAAATGCCTTAACGAAACAGAGCCAATCTACAAACCAGGATACAAAGCTGCAACCACAGACTACAGCTTGATGGCCACGGCCAAGTCCTATTTCCAAACATTGGAGCCGAAAGGCATACATGTTCAGATACTGAATATCACAGAGCTGTCAGACTCCCGGAAGGATGGGCATCCGACTGTTTTCAGGAAGCAATTTGCTCCGCTAACGAAAGAGCAAATTGCGGACCCAGCCAGCTACGCGGATTGCACGCATTGGTGCCTACCCGGAGTTCCTGATGTCTGGAATGAGTTTTTGTATGGCTACCTTGTGCACAAATGATGTATACTTCTTATATATAATATACAAATGACATACTCCACTTAGATTAGGAATTTAGAATGCTCTTGTGCAGAGAATGGTTGGACCTATTACAATGATGCGCCTCTGTAAAATCTTTTCTATTTAAATATAATGATGCGCAAGTCTTTTGCGTATTCGAGGAAAAAAAGAATGGTCGGACCTATTACATTTATACGTAGAGACAGGCAAAAGGAGAAAAGCAAGGACCTGTCTGTGCATCACCTAATGGGATCAGTGTACTGTTTGTTTATTACAACTAACAGAGCAACATGATTTTGTAAGAAATTTGTCATGGAAAAGAACAAGTTAAGAATATTAACTGTCCTACACTCATGTCCCTGAAAATCAGTTCAATTCAATTCAGTCATAGCAGACAATGAGGCAAGGAACAAAAACACACTTACATTTGAGCGGTGGGTACTGGGTAGGTCAAGGAGAGAAGAGAAGAGCAACCTGAAGCTGCTATCGCTGAGCCGAACACAGGTTCCAGACTTCCAGTTGTCGCCGGCCCGGCCGCCGCGGAGGGGGCAGGTCGTCATCGCCGCCGCGGAACGCGCTGCCATTGCCGGCCACCGGACGTCCAGAGTTCCACACAGCCCAGCCGGCTGAGAATTACTGGCCTTATAGGCTACGGGATATATACGGGCTGAAAGGCCAAGTCAGCCCAACCCATGTGAGAATTACTGGGCTGATGTGGCCCGGCAACGGCCCAGGTTCAATAGCCGCCGTGTTTTTATTTTTTTTAAATTTTTTTTTACAATTTTAATTTTTTTGCTCAAAATATGACAGAACTAGTCGTCCACGGTTTAAAAAACGCTCACTGTGTGGGCGTTATATGTGACGTGGCATAGGGCCGGCCGCCGCCGGTGCCGGCTTTTGCGGACGGCCGCCTGTAACCCAAAAAACGCCCACTGCGTGGGGTTTTTTTGGTGGCAAGGGGCCGTCTGCAAAAGTGCGCGCTGTTTTGCGGACGGCCCTCGGAGCAGCCAAAAGACGCCCACTGTGTGGGCGTTTTTTGCGCGCCAGGGGACCGCCTGCAAAACAGGCGAGGCTGCACGGTACTGTCTTCTGGACGGGACTGCCCATTCTTTACACCTATTAAATAGTACAACTGCTCCATTCTTTACAAGAAAGTTACACATCTCTATTGGTTAGCGCAGCGAGGCTGGTGATGAGATGGTGCAGGTTCGAGTCCCACTGTCGCCCTTTTTTTTGTTGATTTTAGCGCATTTTGCGGTGGGCTGCATCAATGCAGCTGTTTTGCGGGCGGCCCCCTGACGCGTAAAAAACGCCCACACAGTGGGTGTTTTTTGGCTGCTCTGAGGTCCATCCGTAAAACAGCGCGCACTTTTGCAGGCGGCCCCTCGCCACCAAAAAACGCCCACGTAGTGGGCGTTTTTTGGGCTACAGGCGGCCGTCCGCAAAAGCCGGCACCGGCGGCGGCCGGCCCTGTGCCATGTCACATATAACGCCCACACAGTGGGCGTTTTTTAACTGTGGACGACTAGTTTTGTCATATTTCGAAATAAAAAAATTAAAATTGTAAAAAAAAATTTTAAAAAATTAAAAATAAAAAAAAATTCTGCGATTCTCTCGTCTTGTTTCGTCGTCCTTCCTCCTCGGTAATGGCGGTGGCTGCACCGCTTCCTGAGATCGGCGGCGGCGGTGACGCCGCCGGCGACGCCTCAGGCTCAGGCTTGGTCCTCATCGACAGGTGGTGCTACATCGCCAACCTCGTGAACGCCACCACCGCGGAGGGCACGACGAGCACGGGCCTGCGCATCCAAGTCACCTTCCGCGCCGCCCGCCCGCCACTGGTCTCCCACTTCTGCGTCCACTGCCCAGGCCTCGACTTCCCCAAAGCGGTTCCCAAGGTCATTGCCGCCGAAGCCGACCTCGTCCTGCTCTGCGTCCTCGTCTACCCCGATGCCGTCGGCCACGGATGGGACTGGGACTACTTCGTCTACAGCCTGCGCGCCCCTCGCCTAGATCTGGTCCCGAACCCGATGCCCCGGTACCTCACCGACTCCGCAACCGTCCTCCTTAGCCGCGAAGACGAGGACGGCGCCGCCTGGTATGCCATCTCCGCCCCCGTGCACAAGGGCCGCGTCCTCATCAGGTGGGATTTCGACCTCCACCTGTACAAGTCCTGCAGTTCCTCCGAGGGTTGGATCTCCATGGTGGTGTCGGCTAGTGATCTCGTCAGGGACAGGCTAGTCCCTTTGCCTGATACTACCGAAGACAGGTTGTACCATGAGACTGAGAAGACCATTGCAATCGGCGGTGAGGGTGGCACAGTTGCCTGGGTGGACCTCTAGCGCGACATCTTCTTCTGCGACGTGCTCAGCGAGTGCCCGTGCTCCATGACGTCCCGCTGCTGGTGCCGGCAAGGGGCAACTGGAATTGGCTCCTCATGGAACATGACCCTTATAATTTTCGTGATGTAACCATTAGCAGGAACAGAGACTCGATCAAGTATATTGAGACGGAATCCTGCTCACCGACATAGCTGAATATGATTCCTGCTTCTTACTCCTACACGGAGTGGGTGCGCCATAGATCATGGGAACTCAGGGTCGTCTGTGATGGATGGAAGGCAACAATATGGACCATGGCAATACCAATTGATTTTGATTCCCAACCGTTGGAGAATTGCTGGCACCGCCACTTGGAAATTGATGTTAAAGATGTCACTTTGCAATTGGATGCCAGCAACGTTTGTCCTTCCAACTTGCTGGATATGCTGTGCTGCAGCAACACCACACAAATGTTGAAGGAGCTTCACATGTCATGCCCCATCCTAAGCATGGATGATGATATTGCGTACTTGCTTTCTAATATCAAACATTTGTGTGAGGAAGGGAGTGCTTCCAAGTCTGAAGTGCTCCTTGCTATTGATGTGAGGAAGGGAGTTGAAACATCCTCAATTTTTCACGAAGGGAAAATACACAGAATGAAGGATAAAATGATAGCCCAGGAGGTCAAATCATCAATTATCCGATATCAGTTGATTACATAGTCATACATTGAATAAAAGATTATAATAGAGGGGGTTTACATAAATATTACACTGCCATATGGTGAAAACATCAGAGTATCTAGCATCGAGAACAGCTGCAGAAGTAGAGGAATATTGCGGAAGCATCGTCTTGCACCATCTTGAGCGTAGGCACGAGACCATTTAGGGGCGCCATTGTAGTCCATCTCCAAACCTAATTCCAAAGTATCAGTATGATTTGTACTGGCCATCGGCTCCCACCCTATGCTTTGCTTATGCTTTGTGGAAGGTGGATGCATATGGGTATATCTTGAGGGCCTATATATGGCTGTAGTTTTCCTATGCAAGTATCATCAATATAGTATAATAAAAGTTCATCAAGTTTTAATCCATTTACATCCCACAACACCATACCACCAACCATCATCCTCTCAGCTTTCTCAACAACCACGCTCACACGTGGCGGCAATGGATAACTCCCTCTCATCCATGCCTAATCGGCCATCATGCCGTAGGGTAACAACAATAACATCACTCAGGGGGAGGTAGAAGGGACTCATCTCACTACTCAAGAGAAGCGTAGGTCACGGAATAGCCATACCGAGGCTGCGGACTATATATAGATTCGAATCAACTCTGCAGAGTGTGTACACCTGTAACCGGCTAATGCCGACCATCCACAAGATAATCATTATTAGCGCTCGCGAACGCCTAGGCTGATAGCAAAATGACCATCTAACTATGGCGGTTCCACCCTACCTCTCAACCCTGGGACACCCCAAGTCCTGCCTGGAGTGGCTGAGAATGTGAAGTCATGTTCCTGCTCTCCGAGGGGCCGATGCTCGGAAGGGGACACATGAACGTCTCGGAAGGGTGTGGGGTTCCACCCGTACCTTCCTACACTGCATACTCTGAGTAGTAGTGGCACCGCCCTAGATAGCTGAAATCATCCATCCTCGGTTCATCTGGGGCGAGTGGTGTGTACGAAGGGGTCCGTGGTTTCGGTCCTCAAGAGACAACAGGTCCTAGGGGGGACCAGACATCATATCTCCTCAAACAGGGCCATCAGTGCCCTCTACCTCAACGGCATCTCGCTCCGGGGGCCTCGTTCCACGAAGGCTCTCGACCGCGGGATCTCCTCAAGTCACCATGTACTCGCCACAAGTACTCAGATCACAGGGGTGCCCAGGTCGCACCCCCTCGGCAAGACTCGCTCCAAAAGCTCGTCGTAGATCCTGTCCGGTCGACTCGACCCTCACTAGACAACCCTCCCACGTTATATTACCCAGAGACATCCATACGTTCACCAGGTCCGGCATCCCAAGCCGAACCCACCCAAGGTCCACCATCCGCATCATATCTCCAAATATAATACAAGTGGAGTATAAATAGCAAGTAACAAGCATTGCATAGCGTGTCTATCCTAGAAGCGGGTAAGCAGGGTGAAGGTTACGACAAGGAGTAGGCAAACAAATAATCTACCATGCAATTCTATCATAGCATATCATAGCATTATTGCATAAAGTAAAGCACTAGCATTCTATTATATTGCATGCGTAATAGGATCTACGAGGTTGGGTGGATGTGGCACCTGAATAACTGTCACTCAAGTCCTCCGTTAAGTCTTTAGCGTGCTCCTAGTCCTCCTCCTCGAACAACTCCTTCGTGGGATCTGAAAACGAGACATAATGGTCGCGGGAGCGACCCTTATAGATCAATCACAAAGAACCAATGAAATCCAATAACTCCAAACGCAATCATACATAAGCCTATAACGTAGAGCTCATTTTTATAAAAGTTTGGAAACTTGGTTCATAATTTTCAGAGTTCATATGAGGAGGTTATGAATTTTACAAGGTTTAATCATATTTCTGAAAAGGAAAAAGGGGGCAGTTAAATACCAGGGCGACACGTGGCAGCTTCCTATTGGTCCACTTGGCGCAGCGGGTCCAGCAGCAAGGGCGCGGGACTGACGTCATGCTGATGTCAGCACCGACGTGTGGGACCAGGTCAAACAGTGGCTTACAGGTGGGTCCAGGTGGCTGAGTCACTGACAGGTGGGACCCAGTCAACGGTCAACCATTGACCAGTCAACGGTCAATGTAGACCGGGCCTGGACTGGGCCTTGGCGGGCCAGGGCAGGGCCGGATCTGGGCCGGGTTGGGCTGGCCCGGCCCAGACATGTGTTGGCGCCTGTGCTTGCCACGTGGCGGTCTTGGCTCTTAGTGTGTCTGGTCTACGGTCTGTGGCTCCATGAGCCAGGTGCATGGTGGACCATAGACTGAGGTGCCACGTGGTCTCATCTGGTTGGTCCAGCGTGGCCACGTGGGCCTCATGGACTCGGTCCACACGGGGCACAGGGGAAATTTCCCCTTCCTCGACGCGCAATGGCCGGCTCGGCCGACTTTGTCGGCGGCGAGCGGCACAGCGGGCACGGCCAGCTAGGTTGGTTAGGGCGGTAGCTATGGCTGCGCTAGAGAGTGGTGACGGTGCTGGTGGGGACCTAGCAGGCGTGCGGGTTGCCAGCTCGCCGGTGCGCGCGACGACGGCAATGGGCGGCGAGGCCATGGTAGCGGGGCTCGGTAGCGCAGGGGAGGCCGCTTGGGCGTATGCTACTGCTTCACGGGTTCAAGGCGGGTGCGTCTGTGGAGCTCAAGCGGGCGCGTGGTGCAAGGGCTCGCCGGCGCGCGTGCGAGAGCGACGGCGGCGGCGCGGCTACGGCTACGGCTGCAGGGTACCTCGGCACGAGAAGGGGCAGCTTTGACTAGCGCAAAAGACTTGTGAGGCTAACGCAACGCGGCACGGTGCCTCAATTGGACAAGGGGCCCTCTAATCGGCCGGCGACAGCGACGGTCGACGGTGGTGGCAATCTCCGGCGAAGCTTCAAATTAGCAGCCGTGGGGCTCCATCTTCTGCACCTCCTACCCATTTTGAGCAGCTCGGAGCTCAAGGAAACTAAGGCGCACCTAATGGAGGCTCGATGGGGCGCGCATGGTGAGTTTGCCATGGCAGCGCTCTGGCGACCGGGGTGCCATGGCGACCAGGGCCGCAAAGGTGCGTAGCCCCACTGTGGTCGTGGCCAGGCCCTAAGAAGTTGTCGATTAGACATTCTAGGCTATCGCGGTTCCAACCGTGGAGTTAATGAAGATAAAGGAGGTCAGGAGAGCGGGAACGCCAGCGCTGAGCTAGGCGGCGGCCATGGATGTGAGCGGGGGCGAGCTCACCTCCCCGTGGTGGTGCTGGAAGCTGGTGGCATGGCTGCGCCAGCTTGGTGAAGAGGAAGAAGCACGGCGGCAGAGATGTAGATGTACAGGGGCTCTGGGTCCTCTTCTAGCGTGCGGACAGCAGCGACGGTGGCGGCGCTCCCGGGTCCTGCTCCGGCGGCACTCCTATCTTTCCCCGCCTTCTTCTTCTCCTACCTCTCCTATTCTCCTCCTTGGGCAACGAGCGAGTGGTGCGGGCGTGGTCAGGATGACTGCGCGGGCACGGGAAACCCTAGCGACCATGGCGAGCTCTTTATATAGCCATGGCGTTGGCCATGAACGGCGGCAATGCATGATGCCCATTGGGCGGCCAGGGACGCACACCGATTAGGGTTAGGGTCGCGCGGCGTTTCCTGGCGGGACGGACGGCATCCGGGGCGGTCACGGGCGAGGGACGAACGACGGCGCGGCCGTTGCCACTTTTGGTGCGACGGATGTGACCGGCATTGGACAGAAGTAGAAAAAGGAAGATTATGATAGGTCGGGCCTGCTTGGCGCAGAGAGAGAGTGCGAGCGCGCGACGAGCAGACGGCTGTCTGTTGGGCCTTTGCGGTCAATTGGGCCACGGGGCAAGCAGGCCGGGCGAGCATGCGGGGTAGGCCGCAGCACAGGAGATGCGCGGGGGCCGGCTTGGGCTGCAGTGGGCTGATGCGGCGCGAGCGGGGGCGCTAGGGAGCCTGGCCGAGCTGGGCTGCAAGCGTGCGGGACAGCTGGGCCGCGGCCTTGGCGTGGTGGGCCGGTGCGGTTATGGCGAAGCAGGCCTGCCTGATGGCCCTAGCTGCTTGGGCTGGTTGCTCCTTCTCCTTTTCTTATTCTTCTTCTTTCCCTTTTCCATTTTCTTCCAAGCCTCTAACTCATCCAAGTCATGGTCTTTGTTAGTTTACAAAGTTAGTGACCATGGTGCAGACACCATGGTGAGTCCACTAGGGTCTCAAGGTGATGTGGGTAGCCATATCCAAGGTTAGTTACACATGTTAGTAACATATGATATAAAGTTATTTGATTTTATTAAACATCACATAAAATCAAATAAGAAGCAAATGAATCTCTTGTAATTAAAATACAAATGCTCCAACTAACTTTGATGCTACTTATACAACTAATGGGTGGTTTCCTATATGACACTCACCAAATATTGGTATACTTTAAAAAAAATTTTATTGGTTGTGATTTTCGTGTTTAGATTTTTTTAGGGATGTTACAGGAGTGCTCCAAGGATTGGCTGAGCTTGATGCCCAGAAGAGCTTCATTTTGACGGACAACATCTTCAGCAGTGAGATCTGCAGGTATCTGAGGTAACTTCTGTACCCTGTTAGGTTCACAATGTGGTTTTGTGTGTGACTGTGCTTGTGATGTTTAAGGTTTAGGGAATTATTTTGTTGGTACATTTCTGTTCAGTAGGGTCTAGAGGGTTTTAGCAAGTTAATACACACTTAATACATACAGGAGCCAGGGCTTGGTGACATTGATGCTATGGAAGGTTATTTATATGAGTGCATACATGGTTGCCAGAGTTGTATATCAGTTGATCAAACAAATCCTCCTGACAATTCAATTGGAATCAATTTGTGAATTGTGTTTTGCTTAATTTGTGTTTTGTTTGTAAGCTTGGCTCAACATTTTAATGGGACGTGTGTTGAGGCTGTTCATGGCAAGAAGCAACACCTTATGGGACATGTTATTGGCTTTGCATTTTTGACAAACTAAGTTCCTCTCTGTGATTTTTTAACTCAAATATGGCAATATATTTGAGCAAAATGAACCTGGATAATTGATTGTTACTTTTATGTTTGTCTATCCTTTTTTGTAGTAATTATAACTATAACATGAGACATGAAAACAGTTCTTGTTTTAGAGATTTTTTCCTTGTTCAAAACATGAGAGATTCACTTTGACGCAGGCACAGTCGAAGCATGAGGTGATTGTGAAAATTATGTGAATCTGGAATTTATTACTTGTAGTCTGCAGACAGTCTTTTATTTATGTACTAGTGAACTTGTGCGGCATGCCTAGAGTTGCTCACTTGAGTATAATTGAATTGTTCTAACAGAGCTGTTTCCCGGTTTGTGAATAATTTTCAGTTAGAACCATGGGAGTAGGAATTGCTTTGCACTTTTCCATGTTTACTTTCTTGAGCAGAGCAATTGCATAAAATTTTTGTGACAATAGAATCCCACCTTTCTCCTGCTTAACCTCAATGTCCAAAAAAATACTGCAGTCAGTCTAAATCATCGTCTACTGTCAGTTTTAGGGGCGCTAACTCATTTTTGTGATGGCACATGATGTCATTGGCCGCTGGGCACCAGTAAAACTGTAAACGCCAGAACTGAGAACCCAATCAAAACTCCCTGTACTAATCAGGCAGCTTGTGCTGCAGCCCATAAAAGTAATTAGTCCAATTAAATAAAAGAGAACACGAAACCTACAGCTTCTTCACCTCGTACAAGAGACGAAACGAGTGACGAAAACTATGTGACCGAAAGAGACATATAGCTGTTATACTGGCATATTCCTCTTCTCTCCGACACCTTATCAATCAAATATAATATACAAATACACCAATACCGATATACAAGAATTTTATACACCATTAAACTAGTGTTGTGCCAAACGCTACTGAAGAATATCCAGCGAAGTTTACTAAGGAAGATGGGCAATAAAATGTTGGCCATAGGGGCCATGTAAGAGAGTTCTTTGGACCTCTCTAGCTTGATCGGTTTGGCAGCTTCAAAAGAGAAGCATGGAGAGAAAGTTATTTCGGCTGATTCTCGTTTTGGTGATGGCTGTGCTTGGCTGTAAGGCTGATCGTGACTTCGTGGCAGGTTCGCTACGGTTCACTTGATTATCAAACACTCTTGAATACTCTTTCAGGCATCAAATAAATGATGTTTTATTGTTGTGATCAACTGTCCCAAACTCGCACGTTGAGTTCAAATGTAATGAAATCTCTCTTAAACTTGCAGATGGTGAATACATCAAGATCAGACGTAAGTCCAAGCCCTTTGTTTTATGAATCCACGCTGCACACCTCATCAACATTCATCGACACTAAAAAATCTTAACTCTGCATTACTTGTTCACAAATTAAATTTCAGGTAGCACATTTGCAGTCCTGATAGTTTTTGCGTTCCTAGTAATCGGCGTCGCCATCGGGATCACCAGATGCCTGAGGAACAAGAAGAAAGAAAACGAAACCATTACAGGATCATCACTAAAATTATCACAAGGCAACTGCAGGATACATAAAGGGGAGGTGAGCAGCAAGTGGTCAGGCCTGTACAAGTTCACCAAGGAGGAGATCGAGAGGGCGATCAACTACGCGAGCAGCAGGATCTACCTCGGCTCCGGTAGCGCAGGCCAGGTGTACCAGGGGGTGCTACCCAGTGGGCAGCTCGTAGCAATCAAGCACATCCACAAGACGGCCATGTCGGGGTCCTTCATGAGGGAGGTGGAGCAGCTGTCCAAGGTGAGGCACCCCAACCTGGTGTGCCTCTTTGGCTACTGTGACGAGGAGGGAGACCAGTACCTGGTGTATGAGTACTGTGCCAATGGAAACCTTGCCCAGAACCTATTGAGTAAGGGAAATTTATATTCAGCTTAATTTTGTTTGAGGTTATCATCTAGTAGCTAGCGCTTCTCGATCGGTTAATTCTGAAACTAACTCATACAGCAACGTTCTGTTCTGTTCTTGATTTTTGGCATGCAGGAAGTGACTCTGCGCTATCATGGGAAACAAGAGTGAAGATCCTGAGGGATTGTGCATCTGTCCTGAGGTTTCTTCACACACACCCTGATGGATGCATTGTCCACAGAGACATCAAGGTGAGCATGCTGATTGAAATTTGCAGGCATAACATCATGAGGTTGCTTCTGAGCGATAACGTGCTCTTGCTAAGTTGCTATTGGAATTGTTGCAGCTCACAAACATCTTGCTGACAGAGAACAAGGTGCCAAAGCTGGCTGATTTCGGGCTGGCAAAAATGCTAGAAATAGAGGAGACCAAGGTGTTCACTGATGTGAGAGGAACCATTGGGTACATGGATCCCGAGTACATCACACACTCCAAGCTCACTTGTGCCAGTGACATATACAGTTTTGGTGTTGTTGCTCTGCAGCTTCTGTCAGGAAGGAAGGTCATAGAACTTGACATTGTTGCACGTGATTCGCTTACGAAGAAGGTAAACATAAGTTTACTGAGCAAGGCCCGGTTATGTTCATTTACGGCATTATGATCCCTTGTATTTCCATTAAATATTTGACAATATTAAGTTTTCGTTTTTTTATCTGCAGGCCAAGGATGTAGTGAGTGGGAAAAAGGCTCTGGAGGAATTCATAGATCCACGTGTTAGAGATGATGTTATCATAGAAGATTTCGTGTTAATGCTAAAAATCGCAGTCCTTTGTGTTGCGAGTTCAAGTGTAGGGCGCCCCACCATAAAAGATGTGTTCGAGGAGATGGACAAAGCCTTGAGAAATACAACCATAAAGGTTCAGATTTTATCATCTATTGCGTAGTCTTTTAAACTGATCTGTGGTAGATATACTCTTAACTAATGTAAAATCTTTTTCTTTGGAGTCACACTGTTGCCTACAAATCCTTGCATTCTAGCTACGATTGGTCATATTAATATTGTCATTTTGCAGACTAAAGCAAGGAAGGAGATGAATGCAGCAATTTTGGTCGGTCAGTATGCAAAAGTATTGGATGTATAGATCGAATTATGCCTTGAGATATTACAACAACCGCATGGAAGTTCCAAGGCCATACTTTCATCACATGTGTAAAAGGTTCTAACGAAGATGCTTCGCGTGAACAGATTTGACAAAGATGTGGTTGCACTGTGTTGTGACTGATGTACCTGCAGCACTATTAGTTATATGATAGCAACAGGCTTGTGTAGTTGCCCGCACATGTTGATACTTAAAGTTTTGTACAAGCACTTGTAATTGAATAAAATGGAGAACCTATATGTAAAGTTCAGTCAAAATTTGGCGGGTGCAAGTTAGTATTAACAGGTTTTTGTAGTTACTTTTAATGATCAATAAAAGATTTGTCTCCGGCCCGGCCTTCGGCTTCTACGGACCTCCGCTTCGCTCCGTCAGAAGTCGGCCTTTATCTTGGGGAATGAATTTGGAATATATTCAACATCATGAACCCAACGAGTTATGCAGATTGCATTCACTGGTGCCTCCCCGGTGTTCCTGAAGTCTGGAATGAGTTTCTGTACGGCTACCTCATGTACAAATGACACATATAATGTTAGAGTATGCATTGCATATTATTATCTATGGGGTAACATTGCCAGAGGTATCATTCCCCCTCCCCTCCCCTCCCGCGTCGCTCCCGCACGGGCGACACAGGAGGCAGAAACCCTAGCCGCCGCTAGCCCCTCCTTTCCCTCACTTTCCCATCGCCGCCGCCGAAGGAGGTTACCGGGATGCCCGCGCGGCCTCCTAGGATGGTGGCGGCGAGGTCCTCACCTAGCTATGCGAGCTACTCCGTGCGGGGTGGTGCTCACAGCGATTCAAGTGTGCGGAGGCACGGCGGCGCGGTGGCTGCGTGGCAGCGGTGGTGTGGGTGTGGTGCGTGCCCCTCCCCCGGCCGCTGCCGGAGCCCATCGCCGGCTGACGCCGGAGCCCTTCGCCGGCTGTCCAGTCGAGGACAAGGACGGTGGCGGCTAGGCCTGTTCCCGGATTCACGAGCTCGCGGCCGGATTTGGTCGTTGGTGGGCGAATCCAGTCTCCAGTGGGTGGATCCGATGGTGGCCTCCAGGATCCCCGATCCAGCCGCCACCGCACGGATCAAGACGTCCCCGCGCTGCAGGACCGACGTCACCGTGCGGTGGCGGCTGGATCGGGGATCCTGGAGGCCGGATCCAGCGGCAAGTGGATGAGCCATGCCTCTAGGGGCTTTCTGTCCGTGTGGGTGGTCAGCAGAGATTCCAGGCACGATGATGGTGAGGTTTTTGGAGTAGCTCGGCAGTTCTCTGTCACTCTCAACGGCGAAGCAAGCCCGAATCTTTGGAGAGTCCAGCGGCGGGTGACCCCTGTGCGCTTTAAGGTGGTGTCCGAGGAGTGGTTTGCGACGGTGGATGTGGCGAGGCCCCCACGAGTTGAGGCCTAGGTTGATGTCTATAACACCCTGGTATTAAGCATGCATTATCTTGCATATCATGAGCATAACCATCTCATTTGCATCATCATTGTTACATGAAATGATAAAATTTGAAATATGTGTTTACTTGATTTGAACTTGACCTGCATGATAGGTTGCTTGTTTGGGGTTGAGTGTTAAATGATGTTTGTAGATAAAATTATTTGGAGCAAAACTTGTTTTGGGATCATTTCTTGAAAAGGCTTGGAAGTGGGTCAAAAATGTCAAAAACAGTTTATAAAAATATTTTTATTTTAATTTTAAATGGATTTTAAATTCCTATTTTTGAAATTCAAATTCTAGGCAGGATTAGGTTTTGATGTTTAAAAGTGAAATGTTCTACTCATCAAAAGGAACATTTTATCTTTTAAAAGTTTTTCAAAATTTGGATTATTTTGGAAAATATGGAGGAAATCAGGTTCTGCACGAATCTTGGCGCAGTGGGACCCACTTGCCAGTCTCTTCTTCCTCCTCTCTTCTTCTTCCTCGCGACGCTGTCCGCGCCGACGCCGTCCGCGTGGCGTCCGTACGCCGGGCGACGCCGCTGCCCGCTGTGTGGCCTCCCCATCCGAGCGCCGCTCGCACGCGTCGCACGCCCGCACTCGGCCTGGCCCCACCGCTCGCCACTCGCCCTCTGCTTGGCCCCGCTCCGCTCGCATGCGCGCCACGCGCTCGTCGAAGCCCGATGCCTCGCTCCGCCTGTCTGAGCTCAACCGCCAGCTTCAAGGCGCCAGACGCGCCGCGCCTTCATTCTCTACCACCCCGGCCAGCTAACGCCCCTCCTCGCCCACATTTTCCCTCCCAAACTCAAGCGCGCTCGGAGTCCGCCAATGCTGCCGCCCAGAGCTCGCATCACCACCGCACCTCAGAGCCTTGCCATTTTCTTCCCAGAGCTCGTCAGTAGCTCCGCCGTGGTGTGAGGCACACCATGCGCACACTCCCCGCCCCAATGACCTAAGGTAGAGGTCGAATCGACCATTTCCCCCTTCGCCGGCCATGGCCGCCTCGACCGCCGCGCGGTCTGCCGTGGCCAGCAACCCCTCTCTCCCTCCATTAGCTTGCGCATCGTGTTCGCCTGCTCGAGTAGTGTAGGTTGGTGTGGCTAATGGGACCGATTAGGGTTCGAGTCCGTCGGATTTGGCCGGCCGCCGTCGCGGATCGCGCCGCCGCTCGCCGTCGATCGTCGCCGCTGTCATTTTCCTCAGCAATAGGTTTCATCTTTTGTATCAACGAGTTCGCGTTGATGTTCTGAGTCTAGTAGTGGCCGTAGTTCGGCCGGTGACATCGCCATCGGCAAGATTGCCGATCGTGATGTCAGCACTAACGTCAGCATAGGTTCGGTCTGGGTGCACAGTGTCGTGTGCACTTAGCAGAGTCAGGTCGCTGGGTACATGTCGGGTACGAGTAGCATTTCCAGTTAAGTTAGTTTTCAAAAATAGATTTTCCAGAATTTGATAAAAGCTTTGAAAAATCATAACTTCCTCATTTTAAGTCCAAATGAGTTGGTTCAACTTGCAGTATTTTTCTTATGAGAAGATCTATGCATGAAAAATATGAAATGTGGAATTGGTGACACTTATAAAGCCTTGCATACTCCTTGGAGTCAATTTATTTTTGGTTTATGACGGGTAAGTCTAGCTGAGTACATTCTCGTACTCAGGGTTTTCTTCCCAGTTGTTGCAGGTGTTCATCTAGGTTGCTGTGGCTGCAAGATGGGTTTCTATCCCATTACGGGAAACAATCAGACCTTGGGCACGGTCATTCCTTATATCTTATCTCAGATTGCTTTTGTTGGATTTGACTATGAGCTGGCACCGTATTTAAAAATGTGAGTGTGAGTGGTTAAAGTAATTTGCTTCCGCTATTTTTTTATAAAAAGGGTGTTGTAATATTCTCTTATAAACTCCGATGCAATTAAGTTAATTACAAATTTATGTATCATGTGGATTGTGGTTACTGAATCTCTACGATCTTGGTTTGTATGTTGGTTTGAAATCCTTCGTGATTTCACGGACTACTGGGTTTATATGGGTTTAGGTGCAACTTAAGCTGTCATGGCAGATTAATTTGGACTTAAGCTTATATAAATTGGTCAGTTCTGTTACAACTGGTATCGGAGCAAGGTTCAATATATTACTGTTCACATGTGTATTTTCAAACAAATGGGTTTTGTTTTACAAAACTAATTGCCAACTTATAGTTATATATAGGTGCTTAACTCTATGATTTTAAAACTTAAGAGTGTGCCAGTTGTCATATCCTTTATGCCCAATAGGATTCCAGGTGGCTTAGATAAGTACTGACTTGGGGGAAATGCATCATATTTTCTCTTTCGCCGTTGCCCATACAATGGCGGATTCGTATGGGTGCCATTCGCTTGGATGGTAATGTATGGATCATTCGTGCCTCTACGCCAAGGTAAGGTTGTTTCAATAGCAAGGTAAGTGTGAGTTGTGAGCGCACGATCGGATCCACAGCCGGTCTAGGGGAGTGCTTATATGGTGCTAGATTATTTACATGTCGCACGCATGTTTATATGAAGGTACCACATGTGTGGGTTTTCCGTCTTCTGGCGATGCTGTCTTCTGACAAAGATTTGGGGTGGCGTGCACCTAGTTGTATGTATATTTGGGGATATACCTAGATGGCGGGGGGGTGTGAGTAATCGGTGTTTTCACCTTGTTCGAAAGGTGCGTGGAATTTTTACGTTGAATTGCATTCATGTGGGACTTGGGCTGAAATAAAGTTTTCTACAGGTACGCTAACAGAGCAAACGTGTAGAACGAATTAATTGCGTATAAGGAGAGCGCGATATATGCCACCGCATAGCACGTTAGATTTATTAGGTTGTGAGGATGAATAGAACGTGCATGCATCATGTCGCATGTTCATCTCATGTCATTGTATCGTCTCTCTCCTAAATAATTGATTTGATAAAATCCACCAACTTAATATCCGTTCCCAAGAGAGTCGCAACCTTGTACAGATGGCTAGTATGAAGTGTTCCTCTCGCAAGTCCATAGGCAGAAAGGTTCCACGTCACCAGCTTACCCCCAGAGAGCCACATGATTCGAAGAACTTCCTGAAGGGGTTTGGCATGCCTTCACTACTATGGAGGGTTGCATTCTGTGTGTTACCCAGAGGATAGAAAACCTTGCCATTAGTGAAGCAACCAACAAGAGTTTGAGAACCAAGGCTTAGTCACAGTTGAGGTTATGGTCCAGTAAGAGAAGAGCATGAGTTTGTCTAGTGCGGCAGGCTCTGTATGGCATAAGGCTTGAACCCGAGGGCATTTGTCAATGTGGTAGCATGTAAAGCTATGAGAGATCCCCCGAAGTAGTTTCTAGAAGAGGTTGCTCGTGCTACCGCTGGTGTTTCTGGAAGGTGACCCATACCACATGGTGTGACATCAACTTGATAGAACTACACGAGTGGGGGGCGTAGATGAAGTCGAGAGTGGCAATGGACCAGCCACCGATGCTATGTTCACCTTGAGGGAGATTTACTCCTGCATGACGGGCGTGGTTAACCATGTAGACATCGCCGTCCGTTATGTTCTATTTTGAGGCATGAGATGCAAAAGGAGTTTGATACACAGTTGAATCAGACAAGGGAGCAGCTTGTAGGTGACAATTGCTAGGGATCAAGCTGTTCAAAGAAAGACAGTATTTGTGTCGAAATTCCTTGGTTTGCAGGGTCAGAATGGAGAGTTGGTTACTATGGTTAACCCACAATCAGCACGTGCTTAACGCCGCGCTGCAATCGAGGGATGGAGATTGGGATGTTGAAGCCGATCTTTAGGGATAGTTGTTTTTGGATGGCGAACGACAATGATGCTCTACACGAATGCTTACATGTGTTGAGCGACCAACTTAATCCTGTTCACCTTCCTAATGATGGTGAGGTAAAGCTGGAAGTTGTTCCTACTAATGATGATATGAAGATCGGTGCAAATCAGTAGGAGGTGCCTACTACAGTGGTTCCCGATGAAAACAACGAGGATATTGACCTTTGTCCTTGTAAATTCGTTGTCCCTCCTTTGAGTCTCTGATGACGTGCTGACGTTGATCCCTTGTTGTCGCATGTCTAGAACAACATAAAGCGAATCTTGTTGGTAATTGTTCCCATGCGAACGACAGGATGTTAGTTTATGCCATGCTTGTTCCAGAAATAACCCTTGATATCTTCAATTTTTGGAACTCGCCATAATTCCTTTACCTCATCTTGTGCAGTCACGTTTCTTGGTGCAAGATATCTCTATGGTGGTGGACATTCTATTTTTGACCATAGCTGGGGTAATGTTGTTTTGATTAACAAATTATAGTGCCGCGATGGAATCTAGAGCCTTCCCTATGGACGCATATGGTTGGAGTTTTTGAGGCCACGCTGGTATTGTAATTATTGATCGTAACCCACTATCTCGACTATACCAATGTCTTGAATTCGTCATACAACTTGTTCCTTGAAAATTTTGAACCCTACATTTCCATGAGATGGACCACCAGTATCCAATCGCTCTATTAGAAGTTTGTCGCTTTTGCTAGATGACCAATGGAATAGTTTATCGGTATGGCCCGTGCGTATAACTGGACATTGTTGGTAGCTTAACACCGTGTCAGAAGCATTTAGTTGTTGTTCTGCTAGTCCTTGGACTGGCAACTGATTTTGACCTCACAACGTTCCTGTAATAACCAGTCCTCTCAATAGTCCTTGTTTTGGAAAGTAGTTACAACGAGTAGGAGACGTATCCGGGTAGATGATGCGCCATGATTCCCTCCTTGTCCTTTCATTGTTATCCCATAACTTTGCGACCATCCTTGTCGGTACCACTCCTATCTTGCACATGATGCCTATTCAGGCAAGACCTACTTGTGTCAGGCTCGATTTCACGTTGATTGTAAAATCTGTAGTGGTGTCTTGATTAATAACTGACGGTGCCGCGACGAAACCAGGAGCAACCTATGGCGGCCGACACATGGTCGTGCTGCTCGGCATGCGCGGGTATCGAGGTTGTTAACCATGACCCATTGTAGGGATTACGCCAATGTGTTATCTTCGCATGAACTCTTCCTTGGTTATCTTTTTATACCCTTTCAGTAGATCCTGATCGGACCATTTGTAATGAAGTTGTCTTCTGAAGCCGCAAAGAAGATGATCCTTGAAGAACAGGTCACTGACATTAATATTAACAGGCTACAAGAGATGGTAGACAAGTGATTCTACCGATCGTTCCCACAAGTGATGCTACATTCTGTTGGATATGTGTTCTCTCTATTGGAGCCAAAGAGGGCACACCACACTGAAGTCGGACAAGCCATTTCATGGCCGAGGATCAAAGGAGATCTATGTTCTCCATAGGCTTCCCTTATGCTCATGATCCTCTACTCAGTTCTAAATCTTTTATGTATAGTAATCATTCGAAATAGTCAGCCCTTTTTAGGTGTGATTCCTTTCGGTTGACTTCATGAATGATCATCTATATTGGCAACCAACTCAAATTGTTGGTTGCAAAAGCTGAAGCCTTGGATCTTTTAGCATTGAGAGACAAATGAGTCGTCACCTATATGAAGACTATATGAAGTGGCTCAAAATTTATTGGAGTGGTGCCAAACTTTGTGAACTCACTCCTTCCTTTGAGTACTTCATAATGTCTAATTGGTTGGAGGATGTGCTAAATGAAGTGTTGTTTATGCGAAGAGTTTTGTCCATGATGGTTGCTGAAATTTCAAAACAGAGCAGTTTTGGTACATGCATTGCTTGAGCATATCATGAGGTCTGTTTGAGCTGAAGTTCGGTCGGTCATCATAGGACTTATGGGCCTCCACATCCACCAAATGTCAGGTATAATGGAGCTTCCGTTTGAGAATAAAGAGTAGTTCTCATGAGGGACAAAATCGGCACTATTTATGTCATTCCTCAGGTTGGATGGCTATGTATGTACCAGTGTAAGGATGGATGGACATGATATATTCCGCTGCTGATGCATCCTTTGATGTTGAAGAAGAGATTCTTTACTTCCATGATACATTACAAAAGCTCTTTGGATTACATTCTTAGTTTTGGGGACTCGCTTCTTTATAAGGAGGGAAGCCTCAATATCAAAAGTAATCTAACAAAGCTAGTTTTTCTTCATGAGAATTGACTTAACTCTTGTGTAATTATAGCATCAAGGAACTATACTCACTCTAAGTAGCTATGTATGGTTGTGCTAGTTGATTCTTTTATCCAAGAGGTTGCATCAGATTCAACCAAGGGGATTATCGCTGCTTGATCAGGATTTTAAGAGTAGCAGTTCAACGACGCCCAGTAACAGAATCAGATATATTCAATGGGATCATATAATGCAGTGTTATCATCTGAGAAAGAGAGTTGCACACATAGAGTCTTGTGTAGTTGGCCATTGGTTGGTACTTGATTAATGCTTGTTCAAGCGAAGACAAACATATGCATCACTTATGAATTGATTTGATTTTCACTGCCTCAAAGGATTTTATCTTGTTTATGTTTGGAATGGTATGATAAAGTGAGACATGTTGTGCCTGCGTATGATGGGGTTAGTAAGTGGTGCTCTGCACCAACTTTCCTTGTCACAAGGATAAGTACTTGGGAGGCTAGTTCCTTGGATTACTCCCAAGGTGACAGGGTTTCTTGGGAGATCAATTTCTGGATTACTCACACTAATATGGCTTCATGAGAGTCAATAAAGGAAATTCTTCAGACAAAAAAAACTTACTTTTGAATCGAATTTTGAGAACTATTGGACTGTTGTCGATACCTTGTGCTCACCTTTAGTGGCATTCGACTATTATTCTCATCCTTATACGAGACTCCAACGTGTTTTGTTTGCAAGGCACTAGATCTCATATATTGGTGAGATATCATTTGCACTAGCATGTTTGCACCTGGAATCGTACCTAATCGTCCCATATACCAGCGATGGATGTGCGTTGAGGATGCGCGTAGGAGTAGTCTGGTATAACCTTGGATTAATCAAAGTGCGCTTGGCTTCGTGTATCAGTTGGGCATTGTCTGAACCTAGAAAATTGGACTCATAACTAGTACAATCTGAGTAAAGTTTTGGCATGATCCCTCTTGGAGGAGTGTTTTTGGCAACTTTTGGAGTTAAGACCCAAACAAGTTGGAACGTATGTCTTATGACAAGGTTCAGAATCATAGGTCTTGGCTAAGGGATCTAGCTAAGTCTATCGGTTCTGCACGGTAGGAGACGGAGTTTGGTGGTTTTTGGTCTAGTTAGAAGATCGTTGACCTAAGAACTTTGACTTCTACATGCAAAGGTTGAACTTTCTCGATCGAGCTGAGTCTTAATGGCATCTCATTGGCCAGTTTTCCTATGAAGGGCTTTGCCAGTATAGAACTCGCTCTGATTGATCCTACCCTTTTCTACCGCAAGTTTGGTGATGTAGTTTCCTACTCTATGGGAGTCATGTTCCGCTTCTTTCGGTAGTGAATATGTTAGGATGAAGCACCTTTTGATGTATTTGAAGATGGGAATGGTAGATTCTTGTGTTTTCAATTCTTCATTCCACTAGGGTAGGTTATCGTAATGAGCATCCAATAACTAGCCTTTGGTGGTATCGAAGAATTGAATCTAACGTGGTGATCTTTAGTGCTATACTGTATCATCTTCATACCTTAAGTTTACACAGTAATGGATGAGTAATTCGCTAGGAGGTATTGCATATGTGGTATTCTGTACACCGATTTATTCCCTCAGTACCACAGTCACAATTCTCTTTGAGGGGCCCACAAGTTGATGTTCGTAATTTAGAATGAAGAAAAGGCTCGCACCTTAGTGAAATCAGTTTATGCAAAATCTCACGAGTCAGTAAAGATGAGTTACAACTTGGAGCTACTTCTAGATTAAGATAAGACCTTCTCACATCTTTATGGTAGTAACCTAGAGGAGCGGTCAGTCCCTAGGAGAAAGGATCGAGACATGTGGACCGCTATCAGAACAGCCGTAGGAAAGAAAGGAAACCCTTTGGAGTCCGAAGTAACGGATTAAGCAAAGCAAGATCATGTTATAGAATGATGGCAAGTGTGGCGAACCTTTCTGGATGTGTTTGCAGTTGCAAAGTCAAAATGTCGATATGCGAGGTACCGCTTTTCAAAAACCAAAAGCTAACTCAACCAAATCTCGGGACAAGATTTCTATAAGGAGGGAAGAGCTGTAACACCCTGGTGTTAAGCATGCATTATCTTGCATATCATGAGCATAACCATCTCATTTGCATCATCATTGTTACATGAAATGATAAAATTTAAAATATGTGTTTACTTGATTTGAACTAGAGTTGTGTGATAGGTTACTTGTTTGGGATTGAGTGTTAAATGAAGTTTGTAGAGAAAATTATTTGAAGCAAAACTTATTTTGGGATCATTTCTTGAAAAGGCTTGGAAGTGGGTCAAAAATGTCAAAAACAGTTTATAAAAATGTTTTTCTTTTAATTTTAAATGGATTTTAAATCCCCATTTTTTGAAATTTAAATTCTAGGCAGAATTAGGTTTTGATGTTTAAAAGTGAAATGTTCTACTCATCAAAAGGAACATTTCATCTTTTAAAAGTTTTTCAAAATTCGGATTATTTTGGAAAATATGGAGGAAATCAGGTTCTGCACGAATCTTGGCGCAGTGGGACCTACCTGCCAGTCTCTTCTTCCTCCTCTCTTCTTCTTCCTCGCGACGCTGTCCGCACCGACGTCGTCCGCGTGGCGTCCGTACGCCGGGCGACGCCGCTGCCCGCTGTTTGGCCTCCCCATCCGAGCGCCGCTCGCACGCGCCGCACGCCCGCACTCGACCTGGCCCCACCGCTCGCCACTCGCCCTCCGCTCGGCCCCGCTCCGCTCGCATGCGAGCCACGCGCTCGTTGAAGCCCGACGCCGCGCTCCGCCTGTCTGAGCTTGGCCGCCAGCTTCAAGGCGCCAGACGCGCCGCGCCTTCATTCTCTACCACCCTGGCCAGCTAACGCCCCTCCTCGCCCACATTTTTCCTCCCAAACTCGAGCGCGCTCGGAGTCCGCCATTGCCGTCGCCCAGAGCTCGCATAGCCACCGCACCTCACAGCCTTGCCATTTTCTTCCTAGAGCTCGTCAGTAGCTCCGCCGTGGTGCGAGGCACACCATGCGCACACTCCCCGCCCCAATGACCTAAGGTAGAGGTCGAATTGACCATTTTCCCCTTCGCCGGCCATGGCCGCCTCGACCGCCGCGTGGTCTGCCGTGGCCAGCAACCCCTCTCTCTCTCTCCATTAGCTTGCGCATCTTGTTCGCCTGCTCGAGTAGTGTAGGTTGGTGTGGCTAATGGGACCAATTATGGTTCGAGTCCGTCGGATTTGGCCGGCCGCCGTCGCGGATTGCGCCGCTCGCCGCCGATGGTCGCCGCCGTCATTTTCCTCAGCAATAGGTTTCATCTTTCATATCAACGAGTTCGTGTTGATGTTTTGAGTCTAGTAGTGGCCGTAGTTCGGCCGGTGACATCGCCATCGGCAAGATTGCCGATCGCCGGTGACATCGCCATTGGCAAGATTGCCGATCAGCATGATGTCAGCACTGACGTCAGCATAGGTTTGGTCTGGGTGCACAGCGTCGTGTGCACTTAGCAGAGTCAAGTCGCTGGGTACATGTCGGGTACGAGTAGCATTTTCAGTTCAGTTAGTTTTTGAAAATGGATTTTCCAGAATTTGATAAAAGCTTTGAAAAATCATAACTTCCTCATTTTTAGTCCAAATGAGTTGTTTCAACTTGCAGTATTTTTCTTATGAGAAGATCTATGCATGAAAAATATGAAATGTGGAATTGGTGATACTTTTATATATAGATTTATTTATCTCTATTAATTGCTTTTATCTTGGAAAATGCATAAGTAATTCCCTGTTGCTCAGAAAAATGTGAGACCAAGTTTGTTAGTCTTCTTATGTTATGTTCTATCTGTGAAAAATGTTGTGAGGCTTTGTCCTGTGGAAAGTTTGTTCTGTCTAGTTATGGTTCCTATTTCCATTAGATGATAAATAATTCATAATAAATAATATATAAGGAATTTGTGCATGAAACTTTTTAGAGAGTGTTTTTAGGCTAATCTGGAGCTAATGATATTCTAAGATCTATTGTTTGATATATTCATATGTACAAAGTATTTTAGCCCCATTAAATTATGCTGCATTGTTATTTTTGTGTAGGATAAAGTACTTACTGTTTTGACCTAAAATGTTTATGGTAGTCTACATTAGACATGCTTAAGCTACTGTAATTTTTACAGAATTTTCTGAGTAGTCTAAGGTCAGATTGTAGTTCTAGCCTGTTTTCTTTTAAATAATTAATAATATTTTAAGTTATTATTTCATGTTAATAATAATGCTTTTTCTGATGTTTGTGATGTGTGTAATCTGTTAGAGCTATTGTTTAGGGTTGATGCTTGTATGAGTGGATGATACTTATATATTAGAATGGATGATGTGATGGTGGTGTGCTGTTCCATTTTAATGCTTGGTAGTAGTTGTTGTAGGAGAGAATGCAGTAGATGACATGTGCTCATAATATATGTTCTTGGATGATTTTGACGACTTTGTGGAAGTCATGTGCAAGCAATCATGCTCATCATCATAGTCCATATCCATTTTATACGCATTCCTAGTATTTATGTGTGCATACGCATCATACAGGATCGCATGCGAGAACCTTGTCGGAAAGTCGAGAAGCCAGAAGGACGACTCGTTGGAAGTTCCCGCACCGAAGGTGATCTGGGACTAGGAGAAGGACATGGAGCTATACGAGTGTCCGAAGAATCAACCTCGCTCTTCTGAGGAAGGCAAGCCCCGGAGCATTTCTCCCTGTGGTTTGCAAAATATCTAACTTGAGTCATTTACTTGTTTGATGCATTAAGTCATAGGCGTTGTTTTACACCGTTGCTGCATTACTTATATACCTTGCCACTGTTATACATCAACCCTGTTAGGTTCAGGTGCGATTATCTGCTTAGCCTTGCTTAAACTAGATCGGTAGAAGTCGGGTGATTTCCTGTCATCCGCGAGTTATAGGTGGTTACTCGGAATGGTTGAATACATTGTTATCTTAAATAACCATATGAAGATAATAAATCGAGACCAGACGGGATTGGAGTTGTGGACAGAACTGGAGGTTCTGTGTGGTTTATCCCGTCTGTGTCGAACTAGGACCCATCCGTTGTACGTCCTCAAGTCATATTGAACGCATGCCTCACATTTAGCGGGAAGGATAAGTCGTTCCGACCGCGAAGCCTAGTAGCATGTTTGGGCCGGGTTTTGACCAGAATGCATCGTACTGGGAGTAAGACTAAGGCAGTTACGTAAGCCCGAGGCAGTGTAAGACTAAGGCAATTACGTAAGTCCGAGGCAGCATAAGACTAAGGCAGTTACGTAAGACCGAGGCAGCCGGACAGTCCTGGTATGATGGTTCCTGTTGATTCCGTGACTATCTTTTACCCAAACAGTGCGAACAGGTTACCTAAGGTGCCGTGGTACAGACATGTCTGGGTTTGTGTGGGGATATTTCACCAGCTGGTTAGTAATCGAGTATAATCGTCATCGTTCCTGGACAGTGAACACTTGACTTGAGCAGCGGCATCGTAGTAAGATCTTGGACAAAGAGATGAGATGGTTATGATGTTGATGCTGAAAGATGCTCAACCGGAAATGGTTATTATTCCTGTTTGATAATTACACCATGCTTGTTTAGTTCAGGTGCTAATCTAGCATGATCAGGTTAATGACTTTAAAATGCAAAGCTAGAAGGTTATAATAATTATTCTTCATAAGTTCAAGCTTTTCTGCAATTAAATGAGTCAGCTATCCCACTTATAAAGCCTTGCATACTCCTTGGAGTCAATTTATTTTTGGTTTATGACGGGTAAGTCTAGCTGAGTACATTCTCGTACTCAGGGTTTTCTTCCCAGTTGTTGCAGGTGTTCATCTAGGTTGCTGTGGCTGCAAGATGGGTTTCTATCCCATTACGGGAAACAATCAGACCTTGGGCACGGTCATTCCTTATATCTTATCTCAGATTGCTTTTGTTGGATTTGACTATGAGCTGGCACCGTATTTAAAAATGTGAGTGTGAGTGGTTAAAGTAATTTGCTTCCGCTATTTTTTTATAAAAAGGGTGTTGTAATATTCTCTTATAAACTCCGATGTAATTAAATTAATTGCAAATTTATGTATCATGTGGATTGTAGTTACTGAATCTCTACGATCTTGGTTTTTAAGTTGGTTTGAAATCCTTCGTGATTTCACGGACTACCGAGTTTATATGGGTTTAGGTGCAACTTAAGCTGTCATGGCAGGTTAATTTGGACTTAAGCTTATATAAACTGGTCGGTTCTGTTACAATGTCCCAATCCGACCTAGGTGAGGAGTTGTCTCAGAGTCCAGGAGCCGACGCGTGCTTCAGTTGTTTGGGATGTATGGTGCGGCAGCGGTACTTCAGCGAGGGGTCCTGCATGGCGTTGACTCTTTCGGTGTGGTGTGGTGAGCTTCTCTGTGTTGACTTCTGCCAATGTTAAGCCAGAGTTGGGAGAACAGCGATCGTGCATGCGTGATCAGAAGACGAAGGGGGCATGGTGAAGGAGTCGTGGTGGCTACTTGCCTTGCAATGGACTATGTCGGCCAGTTCTATAGCAGTGGCTGGTTGGTGTGGGACATCGTCGGGGACGACGGCGCTCGCGAGGTGGTTGGCTTGTCGGCTTTCTTCTTGGGTTGTGGTGGCGCGGCTTGGTGTTTTCTATGTAGAGTCGAGTTGTGCAACCGTGTTGATGCCCCAATCCAACCGGTTGTTGTTTTTTTTTCCTTTTTGACCTAGTTGCGACACTTGTATCGAGTTGTGTTGGAGGAGTGTAGCTCCTTGCTTAGTTGTATGGTTTTTCTGCCCAGTTTCTATTAAAAAAACTGGGCTGATACTTGTCTTTTTCTTTCTTCGTCTAATAGAAATCGCTGCAAAGTTTTTGTCGTCCTTTCTTAAAAAAATATATTATTATGTATAAATGGCATACTTGTGTCAGAGACACAGTATGTACTGTATATATAAACTTTATATAGATGGAAAACATCTATATAAGTCATCCTCCCCATTCATTCCAGACTCATTTGTGCTCACTTCAAAACGAAAATATTGTAGCAATATTCACGTGGCCTCCCTCCTCCCCTAGACAACGGAACAGTATGCCACAATTCATGTTTGATCCCTTCAAATCGCAATCAAAGGAAACGAAACGGACAGCACCTACTTCCCTTTCCTTACAAATCTATTAGGCATTATCAATCCTCACTCATCCAGCTGCCCTACAGAGATCGCTAATGTTATTATTTTCTTTACAGGAAGATCAGTCTATGAGATTACCGCTGACTAGACGCAGTTGCTTGGGTTGAATTGCTGAAATTGAATTTTAATTGTTCGGTTTGTCATGCAGGCTTTCAAAGGCCCGAACCGATGCTATTCTATCAACCTTTTAAAGGTCCCTTCTGATGGTGCTTTTTTTTTTTAAGCACCACCTTGGTTCGAACCCCCGTGACTGCTTCCCACTCTTGGGAGCAGCCACTCCAACGCTGTTCTATTGGCCTTTCCAACACGAACGCAATAGCTATAGTGAAGGATCCAGCAATCTCAAAACTAAGACACGCAAGGATACTCGATGTAGTTAAGCAACAAACCAGTAGTCATGGCATCAGCTCTCTAGGTTTGATCTAGCCACCACCCTTGGTTCCTCGCTGCGCTTCCTCCAGGGGATCAATCTCTACTCCCGGGAGCAGCCCTCATCGATCTTAGATTACGTTTTCTTTTTCATCGAGTCTAGCGGTTATGCAGCAGCAGCCATTCGCAGATCCAGATCCCACCGTATATCCTGCTCGTCATCGCCTCCCACGTACGGCACGGCACGTCGCCGCCGCCTTCTTCGTGTTCGCGGGGTCGCGTTCGCGTGGCGTCCGCGACTCAAGCATGGAGCGGAAGCCCGGCCGTGTCGTCGTCCGCGCCGCCGCGTGCATGCGATCCGTCGGGGTCGTCTCCATTTCGTGGCAGACGCCCACTGCGGTCATCTGCCAGCCTACCGCGACCTTCATCCGCGTAGACCGCGCCCATGCCTGTGCGGCCCGTGGTCGCGTGGATGGTTCGTCCGCGATCCGCGAGCACCACATCATCCGCAGTCTGCAGTGTCCTCTGCTTCAGGCACCTCTCGTGAGTAGCAAGCGGTGGATCGTTTGATCTGCTCCTGCTGTGGGTTGCTCTGCTCTGCGTGCTGCTCTGGTCCTCTGTTCCGCTGCGTGCTGCAGTAGTCCTCTGTTCCGCGGGTGCTCTGTTTTACTCAGTGCCTCAACTCTGGCTATCACTACTGCTACTTGCTGCTCTTAGTAATGTAGTATATTAGAGCATATTTCTTAATTCTATTGCATCTGGGTCCATCCAAATCTTAATCAATCACAGTTCGTCCATGCCGTGCGTGCCCACTAAATTTGTCAAATCAGCCATTTTCTATTTTGTTTGATGGTTAGCTAAGTCCTGTCGATTCAGCCTGATCAACGTTATTTGACTGCGCCCTCTTGGTCTCTTTCATAGCCATTTTGCTACACTTCATGACCAATGACCTTTTATTAGTTGTTATCACCATTTTATCATATTGCTTTCCATCTTGCAACAGCAATCTCTTTGTGCTTCTGTTAGCTTAATTTGACACATCTCTATTCTCGTCGAGTTCAAGATCTCCAAAGCAAGTTTCTTATTTGAAGAGTCGATGTACTATGTTCGTGTTGTGAAGGCAATACCCTCTTGTGGAGAAAATCATTTCTACATCGACAATGTTCAAGAGTTGCACGCTTCGATGTCATCTTTTATTTTGGATTTTGGATGCAATCTGTCTATTTTATTATTCAAGTCTATTGAGTAGTGCTAACTTTGCAAATGCAATGCCATTGCATTCACATTGCATTTGAGAGGGGGTGTTAAGGTATAATAATAATAAGGGCATTAGTATAATCTTCTAGTGTCTAGGTTTTCTCTCTTATGCCCTCATGTACTCTATGTATAGTCCGGCGTTACGAGAGAAACCCTAGACACTAAAAGATTACATAAGTGTCCTTACTATTATTATACTTTAATATTTTCCTCATCCTCATGTAGCCAATGTCATATTTGTCTCAAAACTCAATCCAAAGTAGCTTTCAAGTTTGCAGATTCTTCTATCTCATGGGCAAGGATTTCTAGCTACGAGAACACCCGCAACTATCAATTTACAGTTTATCATTATATGATTCCCACCACAATGCGGGCTCTATCATCTAGTTGGAAATGGAGTACTCCATCTAGGTTATTTGTGAAGAGAGAAAGACTCGAGTTAGTGTGTATCAAATGCATACCACAGTTGGATAAAGCCGCATATGTGAAACTGCTTCGGTGCGGCAATTTGACGTGGAGAAGGACCCGTCATACATTTAGTTATATGTGATTATGTGAATAGTGGAGGACCCAAGCTAGTGTGGACCAGGCCAGTTGTTTGCATACGACAGACAGAGACAGTCCGACAGAGAAATGTAGCTTTGAACATCTGAATATTCTACATAATTTGTGTCATACTGTCGTGTAAAGAAACAACTTATGAATCATAGTTGTAGCTCACCGAGAACATAGTGCGATCCACGAGAATGGGCTCAGGCTCTCCGCGAGAAACAAGCATACACCACACCACTGTGGAGGTAGCTCGGCCCTCGGCGGTTGACCGGCGCCATATCGACGCGTGCAGCACAACGCCGTCGCACGCATCATTGGTTAGATTACGCTGACAGATGAACTGCCCCGATACATGGGAAGGGGGAAGCTACCACACTAGCCATGAATGCCGCCTCCCAGAGCAAAGGTTTTTTTTTTTTGAGAGGAAAGTAAACATATTATTTATTTCACATTCATAATGTTTTGAGGTACATGCAACATTTTTTGCCCATGAAGTAACCAAATATACCTCTGGCATCATATTACATACACTTTTTATCAATAGCATGAGCCTCGTTGTTGGAACACCTACCTTCATGTTTAAAGATAACATCCGGAAACAAAGAACTTTTAGTTTAATATCCCTTAGAATGCAGGAGTAAGCACATAGATTTTGCTTGTAAAGATTCACTATCACTTCCATACAGTTTGAAGCTATAACGCATTTTCGTGCATCAATGTAAATGCTAAGGATATCGCTTCATTGCATGCATTTGCTTCCAAATAGAGAGGATCAACAAGCCCATTAATAACAATGGCACTAGCAGTAATGAAGTTTCCTGCCCTATCCCTGCAAATGCCACCTACTGCTCCTTTCTTACAAGATCTTACTACTGCACCATCAGCATTGAATTTGAAATGGTCTTCCGGGGGAGCTATCTCTGAGAGCCTGTTGTTTAGTCTTCAATGGCATTGCTGCATTATTTGACTTGGAAAGCCCAGCTAGTTCCATACCATCAAGGAACTTTGAGATGAAACCAAAAGTTGATAGCGGGCTTTGGAATACATCCATGTATAAGGACTTCTTCCTAGCACCCCATATTGCCCACCATATGACCAAAAGGTTTTGGAAATCCTTGGCAGCTAGTGTTTCTTGAATGAAAAATAGCCATAGCTTTGGATTAGTAATTGTAATTACAGCAATATGTTCACTGAGATCTTCATCTACCAGAGCCCAAACGTATCTTGCCATAATACACTCAAAAAGAGCATGCTACGAGGAGTCATCAGCACCACATAATTTACATGTGCTTTGGTTTGTCATTGACCTTGCTTTAAGCAATTCCCTAGTTGGTAAGGAATTGTGAATTAGTCTCCATGCAAAAATGAGTATTTTTTATGGCACTTTAACTTTCCACAATAATTTTCGTCTTCTTCTCTGTCCTTCAATACCATAGTTTCCAGCTTTAGAGTCAAGCCAATCTTCATAATGGTTCTTGGTATGAACAAGCATTCTATATGCTGGTTTAACAGAGAAAATACCATTTCGTTCATAGTGAAATCATCTTGTCGAGTAAAGCTTAAAGGGATATTTTTAATTGTCTGGGCATCTACATCGTAAAAGTATTTTTGAATAACAACATTTTTTCATTGCATAGACGTATGGTCTATTAGCTTAGATACACGTATAGGTGGATTTGGTTCCTTGGTTGCAATTGGTCTCATATACTTGCATCTCTTGGTAGCCAATTATGTTCCCATATACTTGTATTTTCATCATTTCCAATTCTCCTAATCAAACCTGCTTTAACACATCCCGTCCATCAAAAATACCTCTCCAGATCTATGACAGGTTGCTTCCTAAATCAGCATCCAAGAATTGTCCATTTGGAAAATATATTGCTTTCAACAATTTGGTGCTTGGTGATTTTGAATTTTGCATAATTCTCCAAGCTTGACCAGCAAGGCCAAATTAAACATCCTTACTGCCCCACCAAATTTTTCGAATCATAGCATTAATTGCTTGGCAAAGTCCTCTAAGCAGCCAAAAACAACCCATAGAATATGTGGGAACTGCATGAGCTACAACTTTAATCAAAACTTCCTTGCCACACTCGATCTTTAAGATATTTAAAGACACCACCTTTGATCTTCTCACATCAGTAGGTAATCCCAAATAGAGTTGAGTAAGTGCCTCATTAAATACACACACCTTTTCTTTCACCGCCTCTTTTATGCTCTCACTGCATTTCTTGCTGAAAAAATAGATGATTTGTCATAATTGATACGTTGTCCTGAGGCAGCACAATAATTAGTAAGTAACCATTCAATTTGTTCTACAACACATGGTTTTGCCTTGAAGAACAACAAGCTATCATCTGCAGGTTCACTGCCGCCATCGATGACAGTGAGAGAGAGCAGAGAGATAAGGAATGATGGCCCATGACCCATGGGTGGGAAGCCTCTGCGGGCCTAAAATAGTGGGCTGACAAGGCCGATGAAAGTAATCTCCACGTTTATCAGCCCACAGTAATTTCTCGCAAAAAAAAACAAATCAGCCCACAACAACAATTCAGGCTCTCCATTAATTTCCCTCGCGTTCCTAAAAAACAAAAAAATCTCTCGCTATCACACCCAAACCAGAAACTCCAGTAAAAAATAAATAAGAAATGGAATGTACTTTATTAAAAAAATTCTAAAAAAATAAATGACCCACGCAATTTTCACTTTTGCAAACAAAATCTGAATATGAATGCAGAAACGTCTAACTCCAGTCATGTATGCGACTTTTTGCATGTTTGTCTTGTGTGGACGGTCAGTGAAAGTAGCAGCCTCTCGTTTCAGCTTGGTTTGACACAAATAGCAGCCCCTGGTCACGCCTCACGCGTTTATTTTATTTTTATCTGTTGTTTGAACTTTGAATTCTTAACTTGCTGGTTGGCGAGCCTCAAGTTTGCTACTGGTACGCAAAAGTAGGTGGTAGGCACGTATTCGCATTTTTCCGTAGCCATGACAGAATGAGCCTTATCAAAAAAAAAAAATCAAACAATACTAAATATGGTATATCTATTTTACTATGCATCTAGATATAAAAATACGTATACATAGCAAAATGAATAAACTGAAAAAAATAAAACAACTTATAATTGAATATAGGTGGACTAGCTATGTCACAGCGAGAGAAAGATGATTAGTTGTTAAAAGAATATTTGCAAGTGGATGAGGGTTTTTTTTTTTTTTTTTTTTTTGCGTGTGTGTGTGGAGAGTGGGGGGCCGGGGGAATGGAGGCTGAGATTGATGAGAGTCCAAATAAAGAGATTGACCATCATCTCAAGAGGCTGCTAACGAGTCTAATAACAACTCTCGTAAGTCGTAAACTATATACCGGTATATAAACTAAAATGGTAATGGTCAACTATACTGGTAGTAGATGTTGAGGTATGACGTAGCGGTAGTAGGACCATCCGGCTGCTTGAAAACATGCAGCAGCACCGCAGCTGTTTTCAGATTACAACACAGACAAATGTTTGTAATTTGGTCTGAAAAGCTAAATAAATTTGTAGTCCTATATATTGTCATTCACTCCGCGTCATGAGATTTGGCCCGCACTCTGCTTAGGTAGTTAAGTATATATACGAGGGTCGTCAGAGACACGACGGCTAGGGAGATTCGATGCATGTGCATATCTGGTTTTATATGCTTTCCGGGACGCTGTACGCTTAGCAAATTTGAGTGGTTTCTCGCGGTTCATAGAATATATACTCATTCCTCTACTAGATTTCGATTTCGATTTGGTTGCATACACGTAGCACGTCACGTCTACTCCTAGTTAACAAATAATCTGCCTGCCTGCTACCTGTAATACTCTCTGTGTACCATTCATCCATCGATCGAAGATTGATGCCTACACATCAATCAATCAAATACAGCCGGCCATTTCCATGCACTGCATGATACATACAATCCAACCTGCAATTAGCTGATCAATAATGATCACAGGCATGCAAGCCCAGCACACAGCTTATACATAGCCTGCATTAGATTCGTATGCATGTTCTCGGATGTTCCATTCATTAACCAGTATCCACAGTTAATACGATTAAGGGAAGAATGTACAATACACAAGTGCTTGGCCGATGTATGATATTGTGTTGTGTCATTGTGAAAATTGATATTTATATTCATCACGGTAAATACTATTACATGATTATTATAAACGTCTCCTGAGTAACATGGGATCAGCAAGACCATCTAGATCAGCGCCGGTAAGACGCAAACTTCGTTTTTTACTTGCAGTGGCACTTTTTGCTTCACTTTTCGCATAGTGGATTGAGTCTAGTTCTCCATGACAATCGGCTTTTGGTTCTCTTCGGTCGAGGCCTCAATAGAGCCAATTACAACAGATTTTTGCTTGATGCTATATAGGTGCAACAGGGACCTTTTTGGGCATATGAATTTGTTTACGAGGTGACCGCGCTTTTTTTATGACCCGATTCATCAAAACAACCCTTGTCAAAAGTTGACTCTAATTACGCCTCGCTGTTGAAATTCTTGACCCTTGGTTTGTTGGTGCGTGGAGGGTCTTTGATCCACTTTTATTAGGCCGATCTGAGAAATTGATATGTCTGTTTTTTTTTTTGTTTTGTTTGTTTAATGTCCTCATAAACAGCAATCTCATCTCCTTTTCATCTCTAGCTGGAGTTTTCACTTGCTCCCAAAAGACTTGATGTTGACTTTGATATTCTCCCTACTATCCAAGGACCTCTCGGAAGCCTTTTTGATCTTACTGTCTTTAGTAAGATCTAGCTAGGTGTTACATCACCATCTTTTAGAATGGGGCCCATATATTGCCTCAGATATTTATAAAAAATCAGCTTATCATTTGCATTAAAGCCACCATTGTTTTCTCGAAAGAATTAGAGCTGCCATAAAATATGCCTATAGTATTGCACATACCTTAAGTATTTGTTTACATACTTTGAAACATTTTTTTTAAAAAAGGATGGTAGTTGAGTTATTATAAAACAAAACTGAAACCACCCATAGTATAGATTTTAAAACGAATGGAATAGAAATGGGCTTACTATTATACTAAACAGGAAAGCTCATGTGTATAAAAGATGGTGAGATATACTTGGCAGTTGGCACATTGTGACAGACTTTTACTCCTGGCCTGCTAAATAAACCATCTCTCTCATCTCTTCATGGCGGAAATAGCTTCAGCACAAAAAGAGACAGAGATAAAGGTTGAGAGCCGCATGCCCCAACTGAAAAACTCCGTTCCACTCGATTATACGACTTACTCATATCAAGTTTGAGAGCCGCATACCCAAACCCAACTAAACAAAACAGAAAAGCTCATGTGTATAAATATAGGCACCGCCAGCGCTATCGATCTAGCAGAGGTAGCTAATTAAGCCAGGGGAGGAGGGGGGAGCGATTGGTGCGGCCGGACAGGCAACGCGCGCGCTTGTCCGCGCGGCGGGAGGAGAGGAGCGCGCCCAGCTTGCAACCCATCATTCCACACCCAGTCAAGCACATGACGACGATGGCGTCGCAACCGGGCGGCGGCCGAGGTGGCGTTGGCACGGAGGAGGAGGTGGAAGGCGGGGGCGGCCGGCATCGGCAGCAACAACAGCAGCGGAGGAACGGCGGCGACGACGAGGCGTGGCGACGGTGGGCGGTGCTGGTGTCGACAGTGTGGATCCAGGCGCTGACGGGGACCAACTTCGACTTCTCGGCCTACTCGTCGTCGCTGAAATCGTCGCTGGGGGTCTCCCAGGAGGCGCTCAACTACCTGGCGACGGCGTCGGACCTGGGCAAGGCGCTGGGCTGGTCGTCGGGCCTCGCGCTGCTCTACATGCCGCTCCACGCCGTGCTGATGCTGACCGCCGCCATGGGGCTCGTCGCCTATGCCGTCCAGTACTTCTGCCTCGTCGCGTCCGTCGCCGTCCCCTACCCTCTGGTACGTCGTCATTGCTTCCCTTTCGCTAGCTGCGTGGATTTGTTGTCATCTTCTAGTGTTCAAGCTTGCTTATGTTGTTAGTCGCTAGCTAGGTGCGGCGGCGTGTCCAGCTGAAGTTCGATCGTTCTATGTGTTATTCGCTAGGTAGCCAAGCGTATGTCAGTCGCCCTCAATCATCAATAATCGGTCGTCTCGAGAGAAATAAATAAATAAATAACAAGAAAGGAAATGGACGACAATTAATTGGACATTGACGGCGACGATGGAGACTGATGATGGGGAATCAGGGACGAAGACCGGCTGTCCATGGCGGATCGGATGATCGGAGGCAGCAGCAATGTCAATGGCCGGCGGAGCAGAAAAGGAGGCCGCGTCGACCATGCCGGCTCTTTAGCTTGCTTGGCTTGCTGTGCTTCTATATATTCGGAGGAGACGGACGGTGCCCAGCAGTCCAGTCCGAGAGCAGCAACACCAAGCAAGCAAGTACTGATCGATCGAGGGCTGTGGATGGGAGCTAGCTCCATCTGGCATCTCCTATCCTTTTCTTGAAAAGATAAAGACCGTATTAGCTCAGCTGCAGCCGTGCAGCCGTCGGAACATATCTCCATCTCCTTCCTTACGTTTATTATCCGAACCAAAATGACTCTTCTTTGTTGTTCCTCTCTCCCTTTTCTTCTTCTTCTTTTGAACAAATATCTCCCTTTTCGTCTTCTTCTTTTTCATCACCTTCTTCTTTTTCCTCCCAAAATATAGTAACGTTTTAGGTTTATTTTAAGTCAAAAAAATCAAATTCCATTACAATAATTGTACAAAAGAATATTAATATTTACGGCATCGAATAGGTAGAATGAAAAAAATATTTAATGATAATACTTATTTGATATCATAAGCATTACTGTTTTTTATAAATTTGATTAAACTTGAAATGGTTTGATTTAAGACAAACATAAAATATAACTTATTTTAGGAGAAGGAGAGTATTATTTTACCGCACATGTTTTCTTTAGCACTCTCGATCTCCATTTGTTTTTTAGTCCAACTTTTAATAACATATACAAAATGTTATATACGTTGTTACAGAAAGCAAGTTTTGCATAACTGCATTCGTGTTTCAAGGTTTTTTGTATGGTGTTGATCGATTTTGTTTTCATAAACTATATAGTCATGTCATAAACTATAATATATTCTCATAAAGTTTTTTATAAAAAAAGTGAGTTTTATTATATTTCATTCTCACAGAGTGATTACTCTCTCTGGTACCCTAAAGCAAGTCATTTTGAGGTTGTCTTATCTTAAGTCAAATGTAAACTTTGGACTATAAATAATTTCTTTTGGGTTGAGTTTGAAAATGTGAAAGTGATGTAAGAAATTCATCTTGAAATTTAGTTTCATAAAACTATATATGGACTATATTTTAAAAAATATATTTTATAGCAAAAGAATAGCGGCCAAACTTAGTTTTGGAGATGGTGTCGATATCTAAAACGACTATTTTTAGGGATTCGGAGGATTATTGTCATAGTATAGTAAGAATGCCTCCATATGTCAGTGTTTGGTTAAATAAATAGCTAAATTCTACAAGTTTTCTCTATTATTTAAAAAAATGCAAGTGTTTGGCGCTCTTATTTTTCTATCACCTTCTCATTTTCCTTAGAAAATCCAAACAAGGGGCCGAGCAAAAGTGACATGAAATGTGAGATGGGTATTAGACATATACCATAACCATAAATCTATTGCTACCAATATCGACCTGCGGAATATCCAGCAATAGTTGAGTTTATTTCGTCACAAACCAACTAACCAACCAACCAGTACATTTCAGATCCAATCTCAGGTCTGAATTGAATGTTATGTGCAACTAACCGAACTCTGCTTTCCTCCTACCGGTCTGCCTCTTGCTCTGCTTTTGACTGCTATGGACTATGAGACACCTGGATAACACGCGCTCTCACAAACTTCCCCTTGTCAAACCTGATTACAAAAACACATACTCCAAACCGTATCTTTTTTTTAAAAAAAATTCTGGAAAATATCTTGCTCATTGATAGGTGTGCCCAATCACAAAAACCTTCTCCATTTGTGGACCATATATTCCATCAGCTGGCAAAGGAATCAACATCCTGGAGAACATTAGTATGTTTATCCAAACTGGAGTCTCGAAGGACTAGTATTAAGTTCACAAAGATAGGTAGGCAAGTTCACAGGTAGGTAGGTTCTCAGGCACGCATCACAACAACAAACACACATCTCAAGTTCCCCACCGGCATCACACACGCATAAGGCATGCCATTCCATTCCATTCCCACAAGTCACACTGCATCATCCACCTACTCCACACCTTCCTTCAATACATTCAGGAGAAATATGTGTCGCATCACATAAATGGAATCATACAGTTTTCAGGTCACATTGCCACGGTGCCATTACAAAAAATACAGTAATTGGTACCTGACCTCACTTCCCTGCTCAGCTACTCAATGGCTACCGCATATCTGGGTACTGGGAATTGTTGAGGAAAATGAGATCACCTGTCCCACTCCAAGCACATTTTAAAAGCATTTATCACTACATCTTCAAAGGAAAAAAAATGTGTACATTCTTCCAGTAGTAAAATGCATTCCAGATTGACAAACTGATTTCGGTAGATAGGCCTCCAGCATAGAAATCAACCCTGCAGTTTTCAGTAGATAGTCTACATTAGCAAACCGGTTTTCTTGACAAACAAATAGCAAACACTTCACTCAAATGTATTCAAGCCAAGATATAGAGACGACAGAGGTTAAATTGTCAATGAAGCCATAACATGCAAATGCAATTTATACTGAACTTCATTATTTGATCAAATTATGATTCATATGTTGCCTCTGCAGGTGTTCTTGGTCTGCTTGATAGCGGGGTGCAGCATCTGCTGGTTCAACACAGTCTGCTTTGTTCTCTGCATACGCAGCTTCTCTGCAAACAACCGCTCCCTGGCCCTCTCCCTTTCAATAAGCTTCAACGGGCTCAGCGCTGCCTTCTACACTCTCTTTGCGAATGCCCTCGCCCCTTCCTCCCCAGCTGTGTACCTCCTCCTCAATGCACTCCTCCCTTTTGGTGTCTCTGTTCTTGCACTCCCAGCAATCCTCCTCTGCCACAAAAATGACGGGCACCTCCAAAGTGCGCCCAGGCATGACAGGCGTGTCTTCCTCGGTCTCTACATCCTCGCATGCATCACCGGCATATATCTGGTGGTCTTTGGATCATTCACCGCAACCAATTCTACTGCATGGGTCATCCTCACGGGTGCCATGGTCCTCCTCGCCCTTCCTTTCGTCATCCCTGCCTGCTCCAGTTGCTCATATGTGGATACAGATGGCCCTGACCCTGCATCGCTACATAAGCCACTCCTAGTCAGTAACAATCATCAGATGGAGTCCAATGCGATGGTGCAAAAACCAATGGAGCACCAGACGCAGGGCAATTGTTGTGGAACAATAGTGAGCAAGGGCCGCCTGGCAGCACTCAATGAAGAACATAGTGCAAAGAAGCTCATCTGGTGTGTTGACTTCTGGCTTTACTACACAGCCTACTTCTGTGGAGCCACTGTTGGCCTGGTATACAGTAACAATTTGGGGCAGATTGCACAATCATTGCAACAGCAGTCACAGCTCACCATGCTACTTGCTGTCTACTCATCCAGCTCCTTCTTCGGTCGTCTTCTTTCTGCACTACCTGACATCCTTCAAAGGTATCTGTTCTGCTTTATACACAAACATACATCTAATCATATCACATGCTTACTAACTAAAATTTTGTGTACAGGAAGATGCCACTTGCTCGCACAGGGTGGCTTGCTGCTGCATTGGTCCCCATGCCAATGGCCTTTTTCCTTATGTGGAACCAACAAGATGCAAGCACCCTGATAGCAGGAACAGCACTAGTTGGCCTAAGCTCAGGATTCATCTTTGCTGCAGCAGTGTCAGTGACCTCCGAGCTCTTTGGACCAAATAGCGTTGGGGTGAATCACAACATCCTAATCACCAATATCCCACTGGGCTCACTCCTCTATGGCCAGATTGCTGCCATGGTATACGATGGAAATGGCCAAAAGAAGACAGTAATGGATAACCGCACTGGCATTGTTGAAACCATGATTGTGTGCATGGGGATGAAGTGCTACTCAAACACCTTCTTCCTGTGGGCTTGCATCACATTTCTGGGGTTAGCATCAAGCATAGTTCTATTCATACGAACAAAACCAGCTTATGCTACTGCTGCTAACCGGTCAAGGTGTAAGCACCTTCACCAAGTTTCCAGTTAAAGAGAAACTCCTTATCAGTTCCTTACTGATTTAAAACCAGAGTTAGCTTGTACAAAAAACTTGCCATAGTTCTAGGTGAAATGGGTTAGACACAATACACGAAATGAATACCATGACAATTGACAAGAGACGTCAAGAGGATAGGAGTGGCTTATGTAAAACCAATGGAGCACCAGCTGGTATGTAAAGTACAACCCGTATTACATTTAGTGGGCAATAATACTAACAAGGAGGCCCAAGGTTCAATGAAGTCAGTTTGGAATGTTTATTACCGGTTGACTGAGGCATGTGCAAGATCCTCCATATTTTCTGTTGTTATACATGGTCTTAAGGACATCAACAATGTTACAGGTTGAAACTTTGACCAATGAAAATATGGCATTGCCAAAGAACGAATTAAGTTTTTGAAAGTACTTCTCACAATAAATCTAGTAACATATACCTTACACAATCAACCGAATAATTTCTTATACATTTATGATCAAAGTTATAAAAGTTATGCTACTTCGGCGTATCACATGGTAGAGTTCAGAGCAACTTATCTTTCAATCTTTGCCAGGGCAATAATGTTTACATTAAATAAGGAGGGCAAGAAGAGTTCTCTAAATGGCAGAAAATGGCATGAAAGTTTAAAATTGTGGAAGGATATCCTAGATGGACCACTCTAGTGGGCTGTAATCAGAAAAGAAATATAATTCAGTATGGCGCCCATGGAGCATTTGATTCAGGCAAAGAAATGGACCTTTGTCACCTTTCTGAACCTATAATTTTGTTAGTATATTGTTAAATAGCACGGTAGAAAATGAATCCAGCGTGGACACATGCCTATGAACCTTTAAACATTCCTGGAAGCTACCATCCAGCAATTTCAGAAAAGAAGGAGAGAATATTCACTGGAACGCAAAAAGAATCACATTTGTATTACTTATTTTGAGGGGTTACAGCTGGAGGATGTGAATGCAAATACTTGAACAAAACCAATATGATCGGAAAGTAACGGCTTAATAGCTGTATGTTTAATTTTTTTTTTTTGAAAGAAGAGGCAGGAGCTCTGCCGCTCAATTAAGTATAGAAAAGAGTTTTTTATGTACATATGGCACCCACTGGGCCAAACACACCGGTCCTAGGACCAAAGCAAATACACCACTCCCACAGTCAATTTTTTCACTCCGCAAAAGAATAAGCCCTACGCCTTTGCACAATGTCCTCTTTGGTCAAAGAGGCAACCTGCAGTGCCGTCTTGAACTCGTTATGTTTAAGTATAAAACCAACACACCATTCACAGTCAACAGAGCATGAATACTAACAAGTTTGCCCAAGATAGCATGAGTCAATTTAGACTGTTGTTGTCAGTCAAATAAGACTGTACAAATTCTAGGCTATTCATATTCTAATAAAATAGAGTTGTGTGCACATCTCTCCATGTGTGCAAAATTCTCCATGTTAACTGTTTTTATGTTATACTTAATGGCTTAAAGTATGCAAGACTTCGGAGATTGGATCGGGTTGGCATTTGAGCTGTCTGCCTAAAATGAAGTCAAATAACTTCTCTTTCAAAGTTTCAGTCTTTATTAAGGAGATACTGATACAGAAAACAGGGGATCATTGAGTTCTTCAAATAGGACAATATGACACAGAAAGTTTAACTTTTGCAAGAATGGTCAGGATGGATAACTCAGGTGTTGAAAAAGAACTAAACTTGGTTAAGCAATAGTTGAAAAGGAACTACACTTCAGCGAGGGATCCACAGAGCATTCAATTATTGTACAAACAGACATACAACTTTCACCTCTTTCTATACCTACAATTTCGCTGCTATACTGTTAAAAATAACACTTAACAAGTGAAATCCAGTCTGAAAGTGTATAGTGTGTTCCCTCGAAAAGAGAAATAGCTCTGTTACCTATATCCCTTGAACCTGTCCTGGAAAGTACCATCCATCCAGGTATCCAGCAATTTTGGAAAAGTAGTACAGATTATTCACCAAATGCAAAAGACTCACATTCACATTACCTCATTCAAGGGTCTACAAATGGAGGATACAATCACTTGGACACATAACTTATGACTGTTTCTTCTTTTCTTCATCATGCTTGCGCCATGGGTTCAGGGCCTCCCTCATAGCTTGGGCCTCTGGACTGTTTTCCCAAGCTCGTTTTTCTGACTCCAAGACAACCACCTTATCATCTGTAGCACATAACCATGGAGGAAAAACGATACATATATGTAAGAGGCCTTCCTATGCAGCAGTGAAAAAAAATGGATAACCTGACAGGATGAATGGTACTATGCAATCTGAACTCATTGTATGGCCACCAAAGTATCAGAAGTTTGGATTGTTGTTAAATGGGAAGATGCACTGAAGCATCAAATTGGGATAACCATTTTCTTCCCACAAGTGGTGATTCGTGGTAGTTTTTGTGAACTTTGGCAATTTCCAATGACTTAAACAAGCCTATTAGTTTCTGAATTTGGATTATAGGAAAAATACAAGTGGCAATTGGATCTAGAAGAACAGCAATGCTGCAGTTGAAAACTTTGCAATCTGCCTAAAGCTACCTACATACAGGTTTTAAAAAAACTGGGGATTGGATGTATGCTCTCAGATCGACAGCCAATAATACTTGATTCAAGTATGATTCATTATTGGAGATCAGAAATATAAATTACAAGGGTGAGCGGGGTTGGATGCTGAGCAGAGCAGGGAGGGAGAAGCGTACAGAAGCCCGTGTGGATCATGAAGAGCTCCATGGCGGCGCCAATGGAGGCCCCGACGGCCGCGATCTTCAGGTACCAGCCCGCGAACCTCATGCACGCACCCTCTGGATTCGTCCCTCGGTCAGGGAGAGTTTCCTTCCTCCGAAAAAACTGCAAGCTGCAACCAAAGCACAACGCGGCACAAATCAAACCATGGATGGAATGGACGAATCTCGCGTCGAGTACTCTTGTGCTTGCGGGGTAAGGTAGGGTCGAAGGGAAATTGGTACTTACGGTCCCTAGTGGTATTGGTGGCCGGAGATGGGGACGACGGAGATCAAAGCAGCGGCAGCGGCAGCGGCGGCGGCGGGTTTTCTGGTGAAGAACAGTGGGGGGGCAGTGGCGCCGGCAGCGTGATGGGCTCGTTGAACTAATTCCACCTTGGCCCATGTGCGCCTAGTACGAAAGCCCACGACAACATGTACTACATACTAGTCGACATGTTCAATTTTTTTTCCCGAATCAATGACTATTTGAATATTTTGAATTTTGAATCGACGTCTCAAAGACAAAATGGCACGAGATTTTGTCTATAATTATTGAAAATATAAAATTTCTTGTTCTACAAATGGTACGGTTAAAATCCTTAATATATTTTGTGATCAATTCCTAGGATGTTTGTGCTATTAATTAATTGTTAAGTTGGTGTAGTGATGACTAGAGGGAGTATGTGCTTATTTTTTTTAGTGTAATTAATTAATTGAAAATAAGACACCAAGGGGCACTATGATCAGCGTTTATGCTAAACGTGTTAGGCCATTTAAATAGAGAGTTAAAACACTAAACTATACATATTGAGTAAAATGTATGAATAGGTCATCAACTTATACGGGTGCTTCGATTTGGGTCATCAACTTTGAAAGTGCATGTTTTGGTCCACAAACTTGACTAGGTGCGTCGATTTGGGCCATCAGCACGCCGACGTAAGCTGCCACGTCAGGCGCGTGGCCCAAATCCATCGTCGGCTCGCCGCACTAGCCGTAGAAGCTGATCAAGTTGTTCTGCACGTGCGTCATGCTGGAACCCGAGCTTTCATGATGTGCGCCGCGCGCGGGAGTGGCTCTGCCTCACTAGCTGCGCACGGGCTCTGCCTGCCAGGCGCGGGCGAGGTCCCTTCGCTGCGCAAGTCCTCCCGCGCCCGCTTGCGATGTGTGCCTTGCATACAGCTTCATGATGTGCGCCCGCGGCGGCGGCGGACGGTGCTCTCGCCTAGTGACCACGACGGCCGCGGTTGCACCCGCAATGGAGCCGCGTGCCGCGACGCAGCTTGTGGAGCTTGCGTCCACGGAGCTCGCACAACAACGGTACGCCGCATCGCGTTGGTGTGAGCACCGCCGTTGTGCGGCTCCGTGGGCGCAAGCTCCGCAAGCTGCGTCGCGCCCCGCGACTCCATCGCGGGCGCGACCGCCGCCGCCTGGCGAGGCGGAGCCCCTCCTGCGCGCGGTGCACATCATGAAAGCTCGGGTTCCAGCATGACGCACGTGCAGAACAACTTGATCAGCTTCTACGGCTATTGCGGTGAGCCGGCGATGGATTTAGGCCATGTGCTCGACGTGGCGGCGTACGTCGGTGTGCTGATGGCCCAAATCGACACAGCTAGTCAAATTTTTGGATAAAAAATACATTTTTAAAGTTGATGGCCGGCCCAAATTGACACACCCGTGCAAGTTAATGGCCTATTCATGTATTTTACTCATACATATTTATGTACATAAAAGTAAAATATGCTAGAAGTTCTACATTTTACACATGTAAGAAATGAGTATTCTACCAAATAATACTTTTAGAAAAGAAAACTAAATCCCATAGCACTTCATATGCTTACGATGCAAATTAGTTTTGTTGTTTGTGGTAGCTGTAATCCTCCTATTCACTAAATTATGAATTAAATGGATTAATTTCATTTAAACACATTTACCTCAGATTCTGTTTAGATGTTTTAGATGGTTTTCAACAGTTTAAACGAGTTTAATGGCCCAAACGAACAAGTAGCCTCCGTTTACCGTTTATAACGGTCCAAACGGTCATAAAGGCGGACACTGACTTTGATAGAAAAGTTTTCGAAATGATCATTAAAGACGAGTAGCACTCACGATCACGAAATATGTGTTGGGCAGGACTTGCTCCAAGAACCACAGGTAACATTTGATTCATCTAAAAACCTTCTCCTCGGCCATTAAAGTCCATTTGCACGGCCATCGTCCAAACAAAATATTCCAAAATTGTCAGCTTTCTGACGTATCTACATTCAAGCAGTCAGTATCAGTTTGGCCAAAAAAAAAAAAAAGTCAGTACCAGCATCGTCAAGACCACGCGTGCCAAATGGACATGATGCTTTTCAAATGCCAATCGGTGGACAGCAAACCACGCTTGGTAATTCTACACGTAAGATTGTAGTTTGCAGAGAAGAAGAAGAAAAAAAAAAGAGTGGTTCTTCTTTTTTGAAAATGTTTAAATCCTACTAGTTGAAATATAGTATGAATTATACACGATTGTATTGTGCGAAATTCTTGCATTTTGTGGCCATACGTGCCGTGCTGGCTGCCTGTGCTCTGAAGTACGTAACCATTTGTCTGAATAGGAGGCGACAGGCGAGTATTCTTTCTTCTCACTCTCGCGCGCATGGTGACCTCGCCGCCGGTGACGGTGAGGGCGGCCGCCTGCGCTCTCACCTTCGCCCCGTCATCACGGATCAGCCACGCTTCCTTTCGCGCCTGCCTCGCACAGCGCCGCCGCCGCGGCCGTTGGCTTCCCCGATGTAGCGGGAAGCAAACTGCCGTGGTCGAGGAGGAAGCAGCAGCTTCTTCGCGGGAGGCCAAGAACGGGAAAGGGGACGAGGGAAGCAGGGCGCAGGGCTGGTTTGCTCTGGATAAGATCGGGCTGGACATTCTCAGCATCGCTTTGCCCGCCGCGCTCGCGCTCGCCGCCGACCCCATCGCGGCGCTCGTTGACACCGCCTTCGTCGGTCACATAGGTGAAGTAAATCTTTCCCCTTTTCCTCGATTTCTTCCTTTCCGGGTTCACTTTGTGGACTGCTGAAAGCTGATACATGTCTCATACTGTAGTTCAGATGATCTTTCCTATTTTTTTTCTAGTCAATGGGCATTCACCGAATGTTTATATACCACAATTTTACTCTGTCAATCAGGTTCGGCCGAGCTTGCTGCTGTTGGTGTATCAATTTCAGTGTTCAATTTGGTTTCAAAGCTGTTTAACATTCCCTTGCTTAACGTGACCACATCCTTCGTTGCTGAGCAGCAGGCAATGGAGGATGATAGTTTCAGTGGGACAAAAGAAGGTATGCTGCTTAAGACTTCGAACATTTGTTAGAAATGACCCACTATTTGTGTTACACTAATCCACTATTCAGTTCTCGCTTAGGATATGACTTCCCAAGGTCTCCTGAAGAGTTGACCACGAAAAGGAAGTTTCTTCCAGCAGTATCAACATCACTGGCTTTAGCTTCTGGTATTGGGCTGATGGAAACTGTGGCACTGATTTTTGGATCGGGGTCACTAATGGACACGATCGGCTTACCTACTGTAAGTATAAGAATAGCTTCATGATGCCAACTTCAGTATTGACTACTTTGATGCCCAGTTGGTTATCCGCTTAGCCAGTACTTTTTTTTTTTATCTTCATGAGGAAATGTGTCAAGTTAATATGATACTGTATCAGTTAGACAGTTACACCACCCAAAAATTGTCATGCTCTAGCTATGTTTCTTTAAAACAAAGGTATCATGTATGTGTCATATAGACATATACCATATATTACTTGTTGGATTGAGGACCATAACTAACTGTGATACTAACTCTTTATTTTAGTTTTGACATTGGACCCCAAGGTTTTTATTATATGTAATTCTTACAGTGTTTGTACTCACTGTCAAACCTCATGTGTTGTATATGCAGGATTCCCCAATGCGAATACCAGCTGAACAATTTATTACATTTAGGGCATATGGTGCTCCACCGATCGTGATAGCACTTGCTGCGCAGGGTTCATTTCGTGGGCTCATGGATACAAAAACACCTTTATATGCTGTCGGTAATATTGTTGGAACTCTTTTAGCTGCTGAATGAACAAACTGGACCTCTTGTGAAGTGTTGCAATTTATGTATTTCTTATAAGCAGGTTCCATGATGAAATGTCTTGTGCATATTGTCACTGCAGTGGTCTGTACACCTAGTTCAGTTATCATCTAGAAATTTAACAATAATAAACCTGTTAATTTTATCATTTTTTTAGTGAGCGACAATAACATTTAGGAAGTGATAGCTACTACAAATTCAAGTTAAGTTTGTTGTACTGTGACTGCTTCTGCTTCCTCTTAATGAAACACATGCTATGAGGGCGCGCGCACGTTCGCGAAAAAGTTCCAAGAAGTTTGTTGTATGATTGTCTTAGTTATGCTGCTTTATGTCCCTGCAAATGACAAAAGTAAAGATTTAAGCACTCTGGATGCAGGTGTTGGCAACCTGATAAACGTCATAATTGACGCCATACTTGTTTTTCCACTTGGTTTAGGAGTTAGGGGTGCTGCCCTGGCAACAGTGACATCAGAGTATGTTGAATTCATTCTAAGAATTTCATGTGTTCCCCTTGTTGGATTGTCTTAATTCCTCCTTTTTCATCTCCATAATTGCACCCAAGAGAACTAAATTCTTGGTACAACTATCTGCCTGTTTGTCAGGTATGTGATTGCTTGCATCCTCCTCTGGAAGCTGAATAGTAAAGTAGTAATCTTTTCCGGAAATGTAATTGGTGGTGGAATCATACGTTATGTAAAATCAGGTTGGTGGATGCTCCAAATATTTACTAGCAAGTATTGGTACAGGACAGACTTTTTTGTTGCTAAAACTTTTTGTTGCAACTTTATTCTTTAACACACTCCAAATTATAGGTTACTAGTTTAGAGCAGAGCTCCATAAGGCCATGATAGCTACTTTAACTGGAAACTATTCTGTAGGTGGACTTCTGATTCTCAGGACTATTGCAGCAGTCCTGACCATAACACTGGCGACATCACTGGCTGCAAGAGAAGGGCCTATTCCAATGGCCGGCCATCAGTTGTGCTTGCAAGTGTGGCTGACAATTTCTCTGCTCAATGAGGCACTAGCCCTTGCTGGGCAGGTCTGTACATTTTACGTGACATTTCTCGTTTAGGGTCTTACATTAGAAATCTGTATGTGTTCTGTTTTAAAGTGTCCATAGTTCAATGCAGGCTTTACTTGTGAGTGAATATGCAAAAGGGAATTACAAGCAGGCTCGTTTGGTTGTATACAGAGTTCTGCAGGTTAATAATGCACTTTAAAGTTCAGAATTGCTGCTGGTCTCCAGTCATGAGCTGCTTGCTGATACGATCTGTTATAAATGTAGATTGGAGGTGTAACTGGAATTGCACTGGCTGTGGCTCTGTTCTTTGGGTTTGGGCCTTTCTCTGTGTTGTTCACAAATGATCCGGCAGTTTTAGACATTGCCAAATCTGGAGTCTGGGTAATGAAGGATAATTATAATAAAGCACCTGACTTTCAGAAGTAAAGCATGATTGTTTATGCTCATTTTGACAATATGAACTCTTGCAGTTTGTCGCTGTTTCTCAGCCGATAAATGCTATTGTGTTCGTGATTGACGGGCTGTACTATGGCATGTCTGACTTCGCCTATGCTGCATACTCTATGGTATGGATATCATTTTCTATTGTATCCCCCAATAGGTTGTCATAACTAATGTAGCTGGATTATGGCGTGCTTACCAGTTTTGGCATCTGTGTTGCTCAGTTCTTTGTTGGGGCTGTTTCATCGGTATTCCTACTTGTTTCTGCTCCTAAGCTTGGTCTTGGTGGTGTTTGGTCTGGTCTAGTTCTTTTTATGAGCTTGAGAGTAGCTGCTGGATTTTGGAGGTAGTGCCCGATGTTCCAGCTGCTCCTTTTCATATTTGAATAGCATAAACCTTGGTGACTCATAGCATTTTGCTCTTGTGCACAGGTTAGGGAGCAAAGGTGGACCATGGAAGCACATCTGGTCAGATAATGAACTGATAAGTGACAAGATTCGATGGGAAGATGATAACAAAGATTATTGACAGCTAAAGATAAATTACATGTAAATACCCAGTAGAAATTGTGTATTAAGCAGAAGAGTATTAACAATCATTAACAATCTAGTCTAGGTCCTGATCTTACAATACAATCATATAAATTGTGAACTACTACTTACTAGGTGAAATGCAGATAGTGTAGTGGTGTGGAAGAGTGGTCATATTTGGGCAACCCAACCTTTTGCTGTAAATGTGGAAGAGACTAATTGGTGTGAGGCTCGTGGACGTACTCTACTTATACTCTAGCTTCACGTAAGTTTCAGGCGGTTTTTTTTTAAACTTAGGCAAAGGGTTTTGTTGTAAAAATGTGAGACCTTGGAATCGTCTCAACTGGTAATGCGTAGTATTTGGAAAAATGGGGTATGTGTTTTTTATGAGCAAATAAGGGGTACCTTTTGAGATTTGAAGTCTGAACAAACATTTTTTTAGTGGAATTTGACGTCTAATCATGATAGACTCAGTTGAATTTGTGCACGATACTAACATTTGATTGTTTTTTCCCCTTTTTGAGAGGACTAGCACTTATGTCTTTATTTTTTTAAAAAAACGGCACTTATATCTTGTGAAATTGGCCCAGTGGTGGATTAGGAAAGGGCCCACTAGGCTGGAGATGCCAGAAGCCCATAGATCTCCTAAGGCCCACCGTCAACTGAGCCCACAAAGCAGGCCCGCATTGCGTTCAATCCAACTAATCACACTCCGAGCACCGTGACCACTCGCTCGCGCGCCCATGGCGGCGACCTCGCCGACGCTGACGCCGGCGAGGCCTGCAGCCGCCGCTCACGCCAGAGCCGAGTCCGCGGGGCCCAGCCATGTCTACTTGACCTCCCGCCGCTGCCACCGCCACCGCTCTACTCCGCCTCGTTGGAGGAGTCTCCCACGATGCAGTCGCGGTGGTGGGAAGCCAGTCATCACAGACGTCGTCGAGGATGCGGCGCCGGCACCCCATAAGGGTCCAGACACTGAGACTAAGGGAGGTGAAGAGAAGGAGGCCGTCGCAGGGCGTGGGGAGACTAAGGGAGATGAAGAGAAGGAGGCCATCGCAGGGCATGGGGAGACTAAGGGAGATGAAGAGAAGGAGGCCGTTGCAGAGCGTGGGGCTCCGGGGTGGCTGAGGCTTGACGAGGTTGCGATGGACATCCTCGCCATCGCAGCGCCCGCCGTGCTCGCCCTCGCCGCCGACCCCATCACGGCGCTCGTCGACACCGCCTTCGTCGGACATATCGGTAATTTGTTTTTGAAGGTCAACATATCGGTAATTCACTCCCGTCCATGCTGAAATGCTTTGGAATACAGTGCATTTCTTCGTTTCACACCTAGAATCATGCCCATACCATGACTGGCAAGAGGCCGGTTTCAGTAAAAAAAATTAAGATTGCCTTGAGGGGTTGATTTAGAGTCTCTTGTCACTTGCCAGGTTCGGCTCAGCTTGCGGCTGTTGGTGCATCTACTTCCATATTGAATTTGGTATCCAAGTTGTTTAATGTTCCGCTACTTAATGTCACCACATCCTTTGTTGCTGAGCTGCAGGCAAAGGAGGGCAATTCTAACACCGCAGGGGAAAGTAAGCAAATCAAGAATTCCATTTGTTTTCTCAAAGAAGCTCTGTTGTTTGCGTTACACTAATAAGTGTTTAGTTCTCACCTAGGAGATGGATTTTTGACACCAATAGAGAAGACAAGGCAACAGAAGAAGGTTCTTCCGGCGGTGTCAACATCCTTGGCTCTAGCTGCTGGCATTGGATTGTTGGAAATGGTAGCTCTGATTGTTGGATCTGGGACCCTGATAAACATCATTGGTATACCCATCGTACGTAGGACCAATTTATTCGAGTGCTCAGATTTCTAGGATCTATTTCTTCCCTTGAACTTGGTATGACAAGTTCCCGTTAGATTCATATATTAAGATGAAAGCACTTTCAGACATTTCATTAGGAACAATGACTTAGGCGCAATGATTTTTGCACAGATTTCATTAGGAACTTACCCACATAGACATCGGATGATTCACACCAATAGCGAACCAAACACATTTGGCCTGCAAAAATATAGCACTTCTAGACTATTTACCTTTTCCCGTTTTGTGGTGGGCGGGCTTCTTGAATTCAGTCTGTGAAACCAGGTTTCCATGGTCTGTCAACTCAAAATTTTCTGACTTTAAGGTTCCATAATGCTGTGACTGTTGTAAATTATACTTAATGAAACCTTCTGTTACTAATTCCCTATACTCTTGCAGTTTTCTTTCAAAACACTCTTTGCTGAACATAAGTTTGTTGAATTTTTGTCAACACAGGATTCACCGATGCGAGCACCAGCAGAACAGTTTCTTACACTGAGAGCACTTGGTGCTCCACCAATCATAGTGGCACTTGCAGCTCAGGGTGTATTTCGTGGATTCCTGGATACGAGGACACCATTGTATGCTGTGGGTAAGTCTTTGTCAGTTCATTTTTATAAAATAATGCAACACATAACACTATTTTTTTGTCAATCTGGAATTGTTTTGATTACAATTTAAATGCATATTATTTTGTTGTAACTATTTTTTATATTCTTATTCAAGCTACTCTATGTAACTGATTCAAAATGATCAAGCAAGGAACTGATGGTATGATGCTTACAGGTGCTGGCAATCTATTAAATGCAGTACTTGATGCATTATTTATTTTTCCACTTGGCCTAGGAGTAAGCGGTGCTGCACTGGCCACTGTGACCTCTGAGTATGTTGATGCCATCATGATATTCTGATAAATAAAATGAGATTTACTTATTTGGAGTATCTTTGCCTTCTATTACTATTATATAACTTATTATTATCTAAAGTATTTGTATTTTTTTTGTCTACATGTATTCAGGTACTTGACAGCATTCATCCCCCTTTGGAAGCTGAATAAAGAAGTAGATCTGTTCTCATGGAATATAATTGAGGATGGAGTCATCCGCTACCTGAAATCTGGTTGATCAATATCCTCATGCTCATATGCAAGGATTTTTCATCTAAATGGTTTTTTTTCCTAATCATAAGAAAGTATTGATTCAAAATAGACAGATAGCTTTTCATGAATTCAACTTCTTTTGATAGTTATCACATTAAGCACCGTAACTTACATTTTAGCATAATATATTTTCTGGTAAAACAAAACATCTTAGTCTAATTGACCTTTATGATAGCCACTTGAATTTGAACGATTTTTTCAGGTGGGCTACTAATTGGCAGGACAATTGCAGTATTCTTGACACTGACACTATCTACATCCCTGGCTACAAGGGAAGGGCCTGTTCCAATGGCGGGCTATGAGATATGCTTGCAAGTGTGGTTAACAATTTCTCTGCTCAATGATGCTCTAGCACTTGCTGGCCAGGTCTGCAAAATTACTGGAATGGAACTTTCATTGAACTCGTTACCTGTGTATCTGCTTCTGAAGTACCCCTAATTTGCGTAGGCTCTACTTGCCAGCGAATATGCAAAAGGAAACTACAAGCAAGCCCGTGCGGTTTTATACAGAGTCCTGCAGGTTAAGAAGTCATTTCTTGGAAATAGTTCGGAAATGGCACTGGTTTATCCGTCTTCTTAAGGAGCTGATGCTGTTCATCCTTTTCCTTGTAGGTTGGAGGTGTGACTGGTGTCACCCTTGCTGTTTCCTTATTTGTTGGGTTTGGATCTTTGTCCTTGCTGTTTACAGATGATCCAGCAGTTTTAGACGTTGCACGCTCTGGAGTCTGGGTAAGAACATGTGAAATGAGAAGTTTACACTTCACTTCTGAAGAATGTGCAGCGATTTATGTTCACAGTTGTTGGATTTTTGCAGTTTGTCACTATTTCTCAGCCGGTAAATGCTATTGCATTTGTGGCTGATGGGCTCTACTATGGTGTTTGTGACTTTGCCTATGCTGCATATTCCACGGTTCTGATTCATAATCTTCTTCTGTCATTATTGTGTCAACTAAACTGTCACACACATTATCATGTCATCAGTTATCACTTCAACACAACTTTAAACATCCTAATCGTGCTGAACCTTTGTTGTTTCAGTTTTTTGCTGGAGCTGTCTCATCAATATTCCTGCTAGTAGCTGCACCTAAGTTTGGTCTCGGTGGCATATGGGCTGGTCTTACTCTATTTATGAGTTTGCGTGCAGTTGCTGGGTTGTGGAGGTAGTACTAGATGATCCTTTGTTCTTCTCTGATTTTTTTCCCCATATTTTTTAGGAGACAGGTTTCAGACTTAGGAAGGGAATGTTCAGTCTTGAATAGAAGCAGCATGGAGGTCTTAAATTTTACAGTCTGTTTTTCCCCTTGTTTTCAGGTTATGGAGCAAAAGTGGACCTTGGGAGGTTATCTGGTCAGATATTGAGTAAAGCACATATATGACCATGTAGATTCGACTGTCCAATTGATCTACCACAGCCAGCGTTGTAGCAAGAAATGTGCATACAGGTGCAGGTCATACATAGCACTGCGTGACAGAGAGCTGATGTAGTTCCATGGAAGATGTACACTTGTAGCCGGTGATGGATAGCGGCTGTCTTGCCCAGGCCGTGGTAGGAGACTAGTAGGAGCTCACAGCTTTCAAGTGTACTAGGAAGCTGTTCTTATAGTTATATAACAAAGAAAAGAAAGTTGTGTTCCCATAGAAAATCCTTTCCTGTAAATTTCATTCTGGAAATCCTCCGTGTAAATGAAAGATTTGTCCAACATTCTAGGACCTGTAAATCTAGTAATCATTTTTGGCATTATGTATAACTCAGTGATGAACTGAAATAGAATAATCTGAGCTTCCCTCTTTTTTTTTTTTCCTGCTTTGCACTTCGTTGTGCGCTGTTGGGCTATGGGCCAAGAGGATGTTAGACAGACAATAGGCTAGAGCCGAATTTTTTTTATTAATAAATTTATTTTTTAAAAAAATTACAAAATTAGTCTCTATTTTTAAAAAATTGCAGGAATAGGCCACCAGTCGCCCGTTGGAAGGGCGAAGAGGGCCATGTCGCCCGACCAGTGGGCGACTTGTCCGTGCACTGGCATGGGTGGGCCCCACGTCGCCCGGCCAGTGGGCGACGTGGCGCATGTCGCCCGGCCACGGGGCGACGTGGCCCATGTCGCCCGGCCACGGGGCGACGTGGCGCCGCTATATATAACGCGGCCGGCCGCTGCCGGCTGGGATTTCGCAACAGGACAGGAGAGGAGAGGAGAGGAGAGAAGAGGAAGAGGAAGAGGAAGAGGAAGAGGAAGAGGAAGGAAGAGGAAGAGGAAGAGAAGAGAAGAGAAGAAGAGGCAGAGGAAGAGGAGAAGAGGAAAATTTTCGGTAAGTAAAAAAATAATTTTATATATAATTATTTAATGTGTGTTATATTAATTGTTAGATAATATAATTAGCAGTTAAGCGATTAATGTTATATTTCGGTAGTATTATTTATATTCTTATTTTATATATATTGTTAAAGGTATTTATATTCTTATATTTCAGTTGAAATAATATTAGTAATATATTACTAAAAAGGTATTTTAGTTGAAATTTTTAGATTACACAGATGTCGGAGAAGTTAGGATTTCAAATTTATTATGGAGAAGGAGAAATTATTCAAGGTGTACACGGGGTTGATCTGTCAGGATTTTCCTCAGTAACTAGATGGGTGTCTAGGGCAAATGAGAGAACAATTAGTGGTGTGCAGAATTGGTTGATGCGAATATTTGGGCTTGACAGCAACCAACATGACGTTAAGGTCATGGGTATCGTTAGTCGTGCTCGGGAGGGCACTTTTTGGGAGTTAGTACCGCTTAATGCAACATCAACATGGAGAAAATACGTCAACAAAGCTGTAGAACGTGGGTGGCCTCTAGTCCTTCTTGTTCAGGCATATACGAAGGAGGTTCATGAGGTACACGGTGTAGAAGAAGAAGGAGGTCCGAGCCATGACAATGACAATGATAATGAGGAAGATAATGAAGAGGGTGATCATCACCTGTCATCTATGGTACCGACGGGTGAAGCGGACGAAGGAGAGCGCATAGAACATATAGTTGAAGAGATGGCGATGGAAGATATGGAGAATGAGAATATATCTGAAACTGAGTCATCTGAAGATGAGAATGAAATTCCTGTCCCACTGGAGTGGAAGAGTAACAGTTCGAAGAATTTGATGATCAACGAAGGAAATTCTGTGCCGTGGGAATATCATGAGAATGAACTAGTAGAGGGAGGTATGTACAAAGGCAAAGATGAAGTGATGAGTGCCGTGAAGTACTGGTCTCTGTCAATGAAGCGGTCTTTTGTAGTTGTGAAGTCCAACAAGAAAGTATATGATGTTAAATGTGTGTTTTCGGACTGTCCATTTAGGGTACATGCTTATGAGCAAAAATGGAGTACAATTTGGAAGTGCTCTATAGTAACAGAACATACATGTGAGTTACAAGAATTAGAGAAGTCCAATACTGCTCTTACATCGAGCTTCATTGCAGAGTACATGTATAATCGAATTGTTGATAATTTAAGGTATGAGCCGAAATCTATAGTGACTACTATAGAGGAAGATTTTAAATACACCATCAGCTATTCGAAGGCGTGGCGAGCGAAACAGAAGGTCATTGAGAAGAGATTCGGTTCGTACGAAGCATCTTATGAGAACCTACCAAGATTGTTAGAAACCATCAGACAAAGAAATATTGGTACATATTATGATATCATGGATGTGTCTAATCCAAAAGAGGCCGGAAAGTTAATACTTCGTCGAGCCTTTTTTGCACTAGGTCAATGTATAATGGCATTTCGTCATTGCAGACCTGTTTTATGCATGGATGGTACATTTCTAACAGGAAAGTATAAAGGTCAGATTCTAACTGCTATTGGTGTTGATGGGAATAATCAAGTACTACCAGTTGCTTTTGCTTTTGTGGAAAGTGAGAACACAGATAGTTGGTATTGGTTTCTAGAGCGTGTGAAGTTAGCAGTGGTGCAAGGGCGACCTAATGTTTGTGTCATACATGACCGACATGCCGGTTTGTTGAAGGCGATAACGGATATGCAATATGGTTCAGTGGAGCGTGATCTTCCTCCTCGATGGTCGGACATACAATCAAGATGGTGCATGAGGCACTTGGGTGCAAATTTTTTCAGCCATTTCAAAAATAAACACCTTATGAATATGTTTAAGAGGTTGTGCAATCAGAACCAACAAAGAAAATTCAATGCAATGTGGAAACGTCTTGATGAATTAACAACAAAGCAAACAGAAGAGTTAGCGACTCGTACGAATCAAGACCCGAATGATATGTCTGTTCCTCTTTCAGGCCTTCCAACGGATGCCTTGAGGAACGTGGTGCGGAGGTCGGGGTCATCAATCAGGTGCTTCTCAGATTGGATTGAGTATGAGCCAAAGGAGAAGTGGTCATTATTATATGACACAGATGGGGCGAGGTTTGGAATAATGACAACAAATTTGGCGGAGGTGTACAATTGGGTCATTCGAGGCATGAGAGGATTACCTCTTGTAGCAATCGTAGAGGGTATTTTGCATGGAACATGCAAGTACTTCCGTGAAAGATATATGGTTGCTTTTAATGCGATGTCAGATAATACATTGATTTTTTCAACATTCATGACAAATTACATGAAAAAAAAGGTGGAGAAGGCAACTTGTTATAGCAGCTTGTTCACTTACTAATTTGTCCCCGAAGCCGTATGTCTCACATTATTTTACGAAGGAGGTAGTCATGACAACCTGGAATGCAGAGATTTATGGTTTCGCAATATTTGGTAGTTTTACAAACAATCCTGGAAGTAACTACCTGCGGGGGCCCGATAAGGACAAATTAAGACAGAAGCCTGGTCGTCGTAAGACACGGCGCATTAGAAATGATATGGATGACTCAGAAGTGGGAAGACTGGAGCATCGGTGCACCAAGTGCAATGGCACAGGACATACTTACAAAAAGTGCACGCGTGCAACCACCACAGAGGGAGCTGCAGAAGCAGGACCTTCAGGGAATCCGCAAGACGGCCGGCGCCCTCGTGCACGTCGTGGATTTCGGAATCAAGGCGAAAATGCTCTTTAAAAATAATAGTATGTCTGCTTTTTTTGATTTTTTTGTTTCATAGTATTAATTATATTTATGCATTATTTTTTTACATTATTAAGATATTTTAGGTATGGCGATGGATGAGGGACACTTGGAGTTGTTGGACGCACAGTTGGACCAGCGCCACCGGTCCTACTTGAGTGCTGTGACAGGTGCTGAGCTACCTGTTCTACGGCCTAGGGTACCTCAGGAGTTGTGGCGGCTCGACGAGCGATGGATACCGAGGTATGCATGATAACACGTTCACTTATTTGTTTTACTCATACAGACGATTTGGTAATATATATTTATATATAAATATTGTATTTGCTACAGGCTACGAGCAGCTGGTCTACTGCCTCTGTGTAGGCTTGTGCAGGCTAGTGCTGTTGAGGCCCCGGCCGATGCGGTGACACGGTTCAACTTTGACCGTTCCTTACTTGCGGCATTGGTGGACCGCTGGAGGCCTGAGACACACACGTTCCACTTTCCTTGCGGGGAGATGACTCCCACACTCGAGGACGTCTCCTACTTACTTGGTGTCACCACTGCTGGACAGGCCGTCAGCCATCCAGACGTGGAGGCCACTTGGCGTGAGGACTTTCTAGTCCGTTTCGAGGGTGTTGTGCGTCGACCAGACGCTCCAGAGTATCAAACTCTTGCTGAAAACCAGCATCACGGGCCTACGAAGACCTGGCTCTTGCAGTTTCAGGTAAATAGATAACACTATGATATAGTTCATTAACATCAAATATTCATATGTATGTTAAATGAAATTTGAACTTCTGTTTTCTAATTCAGGCCGAGTATATCCACCCTGCGGCGGATGAGGCCACTGTGTCGAGGCACTTGGAGGCCTATCTGTTGTGGTTGTTTGGTTGGATAATGTTCACATCGTCGCATGGGAACTCTGTCGCGAAGCATTTGATCCACTTCGCGCGCGAGATAGCGGACGCACCGCTCGACGCCGTGCCGCAGTATAGTTGGGCGTCCGCTATCTTGGCAGCCACGTACCGAGGTCTTTGTGATGCGTGCACAAAGACCGACCCGTCAGCTATCCTCTCTGGTTGTCCACTATTACTTCAACTCTGGTCGTACGAGCGGTTTAGTATTGGACGACCAGTCATGGATTTCTCGACTTACGGAGCAGGGTTGTACGGGGAGACGGAGGAGGACGGCCCTACGATGGGTTCGTTGTGGGTCCGGCGGCGGGTAAGTCTTCTATATCGCGGTTGAACCTGTTTCTATTTATTTTTGAATAAATTGCACCTTACTATTATTTTCTATACAGCCTACTTGGGCAAACATTCAGGTTCACAGAGCCTATCCTGAGTACATGGCGGCGTTCGACCGGATTAGGCCAGACGACGTCCGCTGGACACCTTACAGCATGGAGGAGATTATCGTACGAGCGCCTAATGGGTTGTCGTCGTTCTGCACGAGGGATCAGGAGTACTGGATGACACGTAAGGCTGTCGTTTTCGACATCTTTGTCGAGGACTACGCTCCTCACAGAGTGATGCGGCAGTTTGGTCGTAACCAGACGTTCACACTTCCGGTTGCCCATATTGTTCCTCTTTCCGTGCACGGGTAAGTATAAGACAATTAATTCGTTCTGATTGAGTATTTAATATATATAGAAAGATAATTAATATGTTTTGAAATCCATAGTTACGTGCGGAGGGGTCTACCGGCAGGCGTTACTTGGTCCTCCCGTATACAGCCGTGGGTCGACGAGTGGGCCAACGCACTACATGATGTGACCTACGAGCCCAGACCGTTTTCCTTACAGGCTTACGGGGACTACTTACGTTGGTATATTCCTCGCACACGGATCAGAGTCACGTATACACCAGCGGAGCCACGGACCCACGTCCCCAGGTTGACGGACACGTACCCTGTGCACAGAGATCAGGCGTTGTCGTTGGCGGTACGATCTTTATGAACTTCAACCCACTTTGTTTAATATTTTTCTTATCGTAATTACTTCAATGTTCTCGTTTTGTTAATAGGCCGACATGGGTCATCGTATCACTGTGGATGGTGGATCGCTCTTGCACCGGTTGAGGGAGGGCATTCAGATGACCAGCCACGAGCTTACCGCTGCGGTCCAGAGGATGTACGACTCTGCTGCAAACATTGTCAAGTTGACGTCGTGCCGGCCCTGCGGGCGACAGCCGGATGTCGTCCCTCGACCTTCACACGTGACACACAGGCCTGACGGACCGACGGCGCCACTACCTCCGCGGCCTACGTACCAAACAGGTGAGTAAGTTATATTTTCTTCGTATGTAGTAATGCTAACTTGTTCGTTACTTATAAGTTTCATTATTCAGGTCCACCTACGTACTCTGCCGGTTGGCGTCCGGAGTTCGATATCATTGGATCATCTTCGCAGCCTGCTCACATGCCTACAGGTACGATATAGTGGTAAAATTTAATTATATTATCTAATACTGCTTCATTCGTAACATTACATTCACTCTGCATGGTCAGGTATGCACTTTGACGGTTCGCGGCATCAGTTCGATTTCGGAGGTTCCTCTTCACACGCTGTACCCATGGTTCCAGGTATGACCTACTTTTAAGAGTTCGACACGTTATATATTAGTTTTACCATCAGCGTTATCATAACGTTGGTCTTATATGTTTAGGGACGACTCGTTACGACTACGAGGGATCGGACATCTCTGAGCACGCTGACACTTTTCGTCAGCGATCTCCGACACCCTTCGACCTTGAGAGTTACCTGCAGCAGGAGCCGGCGGACGTACTTGCGTCATCGCAGCTACGTGAAGCACCACCACAGACACAGCCCTCACAGGACGAGTACGCGACACCACCTGCTGCTGGAGGCCGTCCTGTACGTGTTACAGTTCCTCCTTCGCCGCTTACTTACTCAGCCAGCCATGTGCGAGCGGGCCGCAAAGCACCAAAGCCTGGCACGATTAGGGGTGTTGCACCTAAGCGTGGACGATATTAGTTTTGTATGATTTGCCGCCGATGTTGTTTTCTATGATATTGTACTGATATTATTTTAGTTTTTAGAACTTAATTAATGTTTCACTGTTGTATTTTTTCATCTATTAAATTTGGGCGAGCACACGACAATGGCGTTTTCGCACGCCAATTGCATGACTGCGTATTATTTTTGCTATTTCTCTGACTTCGATATTTTTTCTGAAATTTCCGAATACATAAATAATATTTAAAAAAACCGAAATTTTTCCTGAAATTTCCAAATAAATAAATATTATTTAAAAAAATCCAAAAAACCAGGTCGCCAGTCTGGTCGCCATTTGGCCGGGCGACCTGGGCCTGGTCGCCCTTTGGCCGGACGACCTGGGCCTGGTCGCCCTTTGGCCGGGCGACCTGGGCCCGGTCGCCCTTTCGCCGGGCGAACTTGGCCTGGTCGCCCTTCCAACGGGCGACTGGTCGCCCAATCCTGTAATTTTTTGAAAACGTAGACTAATTTTGTAATTTTTTTAAAAAATAAATTTATTAATAAAAAAAGTTCGGCTAGAGCCCATAGTGAAGGGGAACAAACAGGCCCAATTAGCCAATTTAGCCCAGGCAGAGTAGAGAAGATTCCTTTTCCGTGGAGCAGGATAGTGAGCGAGAGGAGCAACAGAGACCAGAGAGCAGCGAGTGGAGCAGAGCGGAGGCAGAGAAGAAGGTGGCCCAGCCGGAGGCAGAGGCGGAGAGGAGGAAGAGGAAGCGAGCGAGGATGCCGTGCCTGAACGTGTCGACCAACGTGAACCTGGAGGGGGTGGACACCTCCGCCATCCTCGCCGAAGCCTCCAAGTCCGTCGCCACCATCATCGGCAAGCCAGAGGCCGTAAGCCTCCGCCGCCTATCCCTATCCCCGGACTTCTCTCTTCCCTTCTGGTTCCCATCTTGTTCTCTTCTATCTTGTTGCCTGTGTAGGCTCTTGTAGATTGTGGGTCTATTTGGTCGGTGGAGATTGTGCTTCTTTTTTTAATTGGCAATTGACACTTGGCAACCTGGTAGGGTTTTTGAGCAAGACGTGCTACACCTTTCTGTTAGTTATCAATCAGTTGATCGTTTTTTTATGATAGTATAAAGAGAATTCGTGTGAATCAATAAATCTCCCGATTTTTCCACTCTTTGGTAAATACTGCAATGGGGAATTTTTACCTCTACTACGCTTTAATTTTGGGGGAATATCCTCTAGATGCATTATGGACACCCCGATATTGATTCTCACTGAACTCAGTGGAAAAATTTGTTAATATTCACATTACAGCCTAGAATCCCTAGGATGGGACTGCAATTTCTTGCATATCCTGGCCATGCTTAAATTGAGTTCATATATAAATAAACCATAGTTTTTTTTTCAATTTAATAGTTTCAGTGGAGACAACTATAGATAACTCAAGTAGAGACTACATCCCTAGTCACTATGTAAGAACTGATATACTGACCATTGTGATCACGCAGTACAAGGAATGTCAAACCATTCACCTACCGTTTTCACTATCCTGCTAATCTGATTATTGAATGGAAATGTGGTATATTAAGGTATTGAGAAAAAGATGCATTTCACAGCAAACTAACTAATGAGAGTTGATGCTCTCAGTTTTTCTGGAACATATTTCTATCAACCAGCAACCCCTAGTGTATACCATTCTTCAGCACTAATACCAATTGCTATTAAATATGTAGAGTTGTAGACCATGGGCTGCTTATGATTTCCTTTTATGTTAACCTAGTATTACTGCCATCAATTTTACATAGATCAAATTTGAATGTTCATGTTTGTCAGTCAGTTCTTGTTGTTATTACTCAGGCAGCTGCTTTGCTATATAGTTCAGCTGAACTTCAGCACCCAAGTTTGTATACATGTACTGGGTATCACAGCTTTTCATCTCCTGTTAGCTGTATACATGTACTAGATATCACTGCTTTTCAGCTGAACTTCAACACCCAAATTTAGTGTTAGTTGGGCAGTTGCATTGCTACTATCAATAGAAAAATGACCTCTCTGAATAATGAATACATTGTATTCATAACCTGACCACGCTAATCTCATTCTCATACTAACACTATTTGAATCCCTGGTTGGGTGACCTGTGGTGCTAGGCTCAAATTACTGAACTTTAGCTCTTATTGTTTCTTTGTTCTTGACTTATTTAGGTGAAGCCATTTCTCTTGAGTACTATCATCTTGAGGAACTAATTGGAATGATTGTCCTCCCACATTACATGATGGTTGTTCTCAAGGGTTCTTGTACTTGGCAATCTGTTAGGATTTTGAGTAGGATGTGCATCTCTGCTGACACCTTTCTGTACATTGTCTGTCAATCAATCGATCGATCATGCTTATTGATGTTAGTTTATAAAGAATTCGCTTGAATCAGTAAATTCACACTTTGGAATGGTGATTTTTACGCGTAGGTGTTTCTTTTGGGGAATGTCCTCTAGGTGCATTATGGACACTTTGTTAATATTCACATGACACAGCCAAGAATTCCTAGGATGGGACTGCAATCTCCTGCATATCGTGGACATTCTGAAATTGAGTTCATATATAATCGAGCTGTATTTTTTATTTTAATAGTTTCAGCATTGAGGAAGACAACTAGATAATCAGAGTATTAGATTGCACACCCGGTGTCTATGTGGGACTGCTATACTGACCATTGTAATCACTCGGTACAAGAAATGCTAAACCATTCGCCTACCAATTTAACAGATGTATTTACAGTACTGATGAAAGTCTATGCTCACAGTCTATCAACCAGCAACCCCTAGTGTATACCATTCTTCATCACTAATCTCCCGTCCTGTTAAATATAAAGACCATGGGCTACATGTGCTTTTCCTTTATGTTACCCTAGTACTACAGCCATCAATTTTATATAGATCAAATGTGAGCATTCCAGTTTATCAGTCACTTGTTAGTTTTACACTGTTACTCAAGCAAATGCTTTGCCATGTAGTTCAGTACCCAAATTTTTATGCCCTATAATAGAGGTCTCAGCTTTTCTTCTCCTGTTAGCTGTGTAATCCATTTAGTGTTAGGCAGCTATGAAGGACAAAAATGACCTCTCTGAGTACATTGCATTCATAACCTGATCATGCTAATCTCATTCTCATACTAACATTAGTTGGATTCCTGGTTGGTAACCTGTGGTGCTAGGCCCAATTTACTGAACTTTAGCTTGTATTGTTTCTTTGTTCTTGACTTTGGATCAAGTCCTTCTGAACTAAATGATGTATTTACAGCAAATTATATGATTTAAGTCTATGCCCACTGTTTTTCTGGACCAGATTTCTATCAGCCAGCACCCCTAGTGTATACCATTCTTCAGCACTAATCTCAAGTGTTGTTAAATATGTGGACCGTGGGCTGTGTGTGCTTTTCGTTTATGTTACCCTAGTACACAATGAAATTTGAAAGTTCATGTTTATTGTTAGCTTCATGTCAGTGTTACCCATGCAGCTGCTTTGCTATGTAGTTCAGTACCCAAATTTTTATTCCTTGTACTAGAGGTCACAGTTTTTCGTCTTATGTTAGCTGTTTAGTCCATTTAGTGTTGTCAGGCGGCTGCTTTGCTATACTATATCAAGGACAAAAATGACCTCTCTGAATAGTGAATAAATTGGATTCATAACCTGACCATGCTAATCTCATTTGCATACTAACATTAGTTGGATTCCTTGTTGGTAACCTGTGGTGCTAGGCCCAATTTACTGAACTTTAGCTTTTGTTGTTTCTCTGTTCTTGACTTTGGATGAAGCCATTTCTCTTGAGTACTATCATCTTGAGAAACTAACTGGAATGGTTGTCCTCCCACAGTATGTGATGGTTGTTCTCAAGGGTTCGGTGCCTATGGCATTTGGAGGTACCCAGGAGCCTGCAGCTTATGCTGAGCTGGTTTCCATCGGAGGCCTGAACCCTGCTGTGAATAAGAAGCTTAGTGCTGGCATTGCTTCTATCCTGGAGTCGAAGCTGTCCGTGCCCAAGTCACGCTTCTACCTCAAGTTCTATGACTCAAAGGTAAGAAGCCACTATTTCTTAATAGAGTGCTCACTCAGTCATGGTCCTTTTAACCTTCACCAAAATTCTCATATTAATTTTGTTGTTTTTTTAGGCTCATCCTGCACAAGAAAATGCTCAATGTTTGCATGCTTTGCATCAAGAATAGATCAATCATGTAAATAACCACCTGTTGTTCTCTGTTTTGCATCTTCTTGCCATCGTAGATGGTGTTAAGATCTTCACTGTCAGCATATTCTCAATTTCATCCTAATCGTGAGCACTGATGCATTGATTATATGAATCATGCAGGGATCAGACTTCGGCTGGAACGGTGCCACCTTCTAGATTTGGGGCCTGTATCTTTAATAAAGGAAATTGGTGTTACTTAATGCCATTTCTGTTGCCAATTAAGAACAATGTCATTAGATGTGTGTTAATTGGGGCTGAAATGAGAATGGGTAACTGTTGTTGTGGAACTACAAGTGGGATGCAGACGTGTTGAGTGCCTCCTAGCATGCTTGTGCTACCATATTATTGGCTTGAGCTCAGTCTGTATTATCTTGGTTGGTCCTTGGGGAATGGTAACTGTATCTTCAAATTGTGTGTTGTTAACCTAGCGAAAATCTGCCAAAGTGCCTTACAGTTGCAGGGGAAATTGGCTGGTAAATGAAATTTCTTCGTCTGTTGTTTCAGCCTAGTGTTTGGCGTTGTGACTTGCTGGCCTAGTAGAAGTATGGTGAAAGAACTTTGCTGGTTATTGGCTGGTTCCTCTAGATCCAAGCAAAGTACATGGTGGTTGATTGATATTGAAAAAAGAGGAAGATGCATTTGCAGACTCGTTGCTGTTGGTGCTGGACCTCCCTCTCTTTGTTGCTGCCTAACCTGGAAAGGGAAACTTCTCTTGCGTGCTTGTTTCTTGTGCAGCACAGTTTGAGAGCACGTTGCGTCGTTACCTAACCATCAATGTTAGTAGCTGCATTTTTTTTTTTGGTTGGCAACTCGAGCCTAGAGTGACTCTGCCCATGCGACATGACTGGCATGAATTTTGGATGAATTGGATGTAATAAAAATGGAACTTTTGATGGAGCCAAAGGAAAAAAAATGTTTTCTTTTCAGCTGTTATTACAAATTGTCAGCCAGTCACAATTCTGAGTGTAAAACAAGGAAGTCAGTCGTTGGACAACCTGGTCTGGGAACCATCTAAATGCAAAATTTAAACATTTGTTGTTGTTACTTCAATCAATCATTACTACATATGACTGTAGACTGCGTGTAGGCGTCGGTTGCACTTTGTTATAGTGTAAAATTGTAATTTGATGCCCACACAAATTTGCACACTTAAATTAAATTCTAGACGTGTTCTCTCTCTCTCTCTCTCTCTTCTCTTTTGATGCAGACGAGTATTTACTATATTTATTTAAACAAAAATGAATAAAAGATAGAAATTATTGTGCACCCTCGGTGAAGGATCTAACGGCCTAGATCCATCTTCCGTAAGCCACTTCCTAATCCCCTGAAGGCCCAAACTCTCCGGCGGCGACGCCCCGTCCGCCGTGCCTCGCCGGCGACGCGCCGCCGTCCTCCTGAATCTCCCACCGCCGGCGCCTCTAATCTACTGCAAGCCCGCAACATCCTTGATCTACGACTCCTCTTCACACGAATCCACGAAGCGCCAGCTCCATGGCCTTCGCTGTACACGTGGGGGCAATCCACGCTGACGGCAACCGCCGCCGCCGGCGGTCCAGCCGGCGTCACCAAGCATCGTAGGCGCTTGCGACTGTTGAGTTCCGCCAGCGACTGCTCTAGCGCCGCTGGGCGGACTCTCAACGGAGGGCGATACAAGCGGCGGAATCAGGACCGCCCAAACCCCACGCGGCAATGTCGTCATGTGGCCGCATCTCCTCCGCCGTCTTCACCACCGCTGCTTCCTCCTCGCCGTCACCGCGCGCTCGCCACCTCGCCCTCTCCGCCGCCACGGCGCTCGTGCGGAACGGGACGTTCCTCCCTGAGGAGGCACACGACATGTTCGACGAATTGCTGCGTCAAGCCACCCCCGTGCCCGAGCGCGAGCTGAACGGGTTCCTCGCCGCGCTCGCGCGGGCACCGGCCTCCGCCGTCTGCAGAGATGGACCTTCCCTGGCCGTCGCACTCTTCAACCGCGCGTCTCGAGCTCACGGCCCGCTGGTGCTGTCCCCCACACTCCACACCTATGGCATCCTCATGGACTGCTGCACCCGTGCACACCGCCCAGAGCTAACGCTGGCCTTCTTCGGCCAGCTCCTCAAGACAGGCTTGGGAGTCAATATCATCATCCTCAGCAACCTTCTTAAGGGCCTTTGTGAAGCAAAGCGGACCTAAGGAGGCTTTGGACATCCTTCTCCACAGAATGCCTGAGTTGGGTTGTGAGCCTGATGTTATCTCGTACTGCATACTTCTGAAGAGCTTCTGCAATGAAGGAAAGAGTGGCCAGGCAGTCGAATTTCTACGGATCATGGCTGAAACGGGAGCTGTCTGCTCGCCTGACGTGGTTGCGTATACTACGGTCATTGATGGCTTCTTTAAAGAGGGCGATGCTAATAAAGCATGTGATCTATTCAATGAAATGGTGCAGCGGGGCATTCCACCAAATTTGGTGACTTATAACTCCGTTGTTGATGCACTGTGTAAGGCAAGAGCAATGAGCAGGGCAGAGGCTGTCCTTTGACAAATGGTTGATAAAGGTATCTGGCCAGATTGCAAGACATATACTAACTTGATCTATGGATATTCCTCTATGGGCCAGTGGAAGCAAGCAGTTAGGGTATTTAAAGAAATGACAAGTCGGGGCATCCTACCTGATGTTGTTACTTTGAACTCGTTAATGGCTTCCCTTTGCAAGCATGGAAAATATCAAGGATGCTAGAGATGTTTTTGATTCAACGGCAATGAACGCTCCAAAACCTGACATTTTCTCCTACCAAATTCTACTTAACAGGTACGCTACTAACGGAAGCCTAGTTGATATGACAGATCTCTTCAATTTGCTAGGAGACAGTATTGCACCTAACTGCCATGTTTTCAGTGTGCTGATCAAGGCATACACTAACAGTGGAATGCTAGATAGGGCTATGATTATCTTCAATGAAATGAGGGAGCAAGGAGTGAAACCGAATGTAGTGACCTATTCGACAGTGATAGCTGCACTTTGCAGAATTGGTAAGATGGATGATGCTGTGGAAAAATTTAATCAGATGGTTGATCAAGGAGTAGCACCCAATATATCTACTTACCCATTGCCTGATCCAAGGTTTTTGTACTCATGTTGGTTTGATGAAAGCCAAGGAATTGGTTTTGGAAATGATGCATAAAGGTATTCATCCTGATATTGTGTTCTTCAGTTTGATAATAAACAACCTATGCAAATTGGGAAGGGTAATGGACGCACAAGATATTTTTGACTTTACTGTAAGTATTGGTCTGCATCCTAGTGTTATGGTGTATAGTAAGCTGATGGATGGGTACTGTCTAGTTGGCAAGATGGAGAAAGCATTAAGAGTATTTGATGCTATGGTGTCAGCTGGCATTGAACCAAATGTTGTAGTGTACGGTACACTTGTTAATGGCTATTGTAAAGTTGGAAGGATTGATGAAGGTTTGAGTGTTTTCAGAGAAATTTTGGACAGGGAAATGAAGCCTTCAACTATTTTATACAATACCATACTTCATGGGTTATTTCAAGCTGGGAGAACAGTTCCTGCAAAGGTAACATTCCATGAAATGACTGAATGTGGAATCACAGTGGACAAATCTACTTACAACATAGTTCTTGGTGGACGTTTTAAAAACAGTTGCTCTGATGAGGCAATCATGTTTTTCAAAGAACTACATGCAATGAATGTAAAGATTGATATCAGAACTCTCAATATCATGATAGCTGGACTATTTCGAATCAGGAGAGTTGAAGAAGGTAAGGATCTCTTTGCTTCAACCTCAGGAAAAGGATGGGTACCTTCTATTGTTACTTACACTGTAATGATGACAAATCTTATAAAAGAAGGATTTGTGGAAGAGGCAGATGATATGTTTTCATCCATGGAGAATGATGGCTGTGAGGCCAATTCTCGATTGCTGAATCGTGTGGTTAGAGAATTACTGTACTAGAGAAAAATGAATTAGTCAAGACTGGAACTTACCTGTGCAAAATTGATGAGAGGAATTTGTCACTTGAACATTCAACCACAACATTGCTGATTGATCTCTTCTCAAGCAAAGGGACTTGTCGGGAACACATAAGGTTTCTCCTTGCAAAGTATCATTTTCTTGCAGGGGCCAGCCCATATTGATTGTTAATCCTAATTATGTAAATTGGGATGCAGACTTGTTGAGTGCCTCCTAGCATGCTTGTGCTATCTTATAAATTATTGCCTTGAGATCAGTCTATATTATCTTGTTTGGTTCTTCAGGGATGGTAACCGTATCTTGAAATGGTATGTTCTTTGTTAACCATGAAAATCTGCCGAAGCTAGTGTTGCTTTTCAGACGAGCCTTTTTGTAGTTGTGATTTGCTGGCCTGATGTATAGTAGTATAGTATATTCAAAGAATGGTGCAAGGGGAGGGAGGTTTGGTCCTTGGGTATGGTGGAAGAGCTTTGCTGGTGTTCCGGCTGTCTTCCTGTACATCCAAGCAACGTACCCGATGGTTGAGTGATATTGAAAAAAGAGGAAGATGCATTTGCAGACTTGTTGCTGTTGGACCAACTATTTGCTGCTGCCTAACCTGGAAAGGGAAACTTTTCTGCTGCCCGAGCAATGTTTGTTGTGCATCACAATTTCAGAGCGCGTTGCGTCGTTACCTAACCATCAATATTAGCTGCATAAGAATTGACTTTGCTGCTTTTCTTAGCAACTCGAGCATGAAGTGACTGCCAATGCCCATTGCTCGTGTGAATTTTCAATGTGATAAAAAGGAACCTTTAATGGAGCCAGGGAAAAATTCTCTCTTTTTTTTATGTTACTAGCATCATGTCCGTACGTTGCAACGGGAACAACCACTTGACCCTCGCTATATACTACGGCGATCGCCTTATCTATCTATGCTGCAGCTGTCCCACCCACAATGCCAATATATGCATGCCGTTCTTAAAGGGTCGAACCACATATATTTGATGATAGGTAAGTTCTAGTGGGTTGCGATCTCCACAATCGGAATAAAGTGTATTCACAACATTATAAAGGATAAACAATTAGTTAATTCAAGTTTTTTCCCCATGGTTCAAACATGTTCCAACAAGAGAACATGAAGGATTGCTCATCAGTTGCAAAGGTACATAACGAAATAACAAAAGCGAAATATTTAGAAAAGTTTAAATTAAACGATATATAATTTGAAACAAAGCATGAAGAATACAAATTTAGATGAAAAATCCATTCCTCTTGCATACCCTCGTACACTATAAGAAAACTATTAAATAACATGAGTACACTATAAGAAAACTATTAAATAACATGACTCTTAGTTCAAATATCAAATTGTTTTTCTACAAAATAAAGAATTTCAAGGGTTAAATTAATATATAAATGAGATGCCATATTTAAGCCATCATTATTTTTTTGTGACTTGAGACATAATTAAATTGTGATATGGTCATGGAACGTTAATCGTAGTTGAAAGAATAAACACTTGATAGTGTCCATTACACTCAAATTTACGAAACTACATCTAAAATTCTAAATGGCTATGCTGAATAAGGGAAGTCCATAGAACGTGAACCTGACTCTCTCATGCAACTGGAATATAATCTTTTGTCTGCAAATTTGCAAATGCTGGGAACAATGTCTGCAAATACGAGGGGAGGCAAAGCTAGGGAGTCACAGTTGAGGATTGCTGGGCTTTTTAGGTGTAGAGATAAGACAAGATCTCGACCTTGGCTGCAATAGTGAAAAGAGATTAGAATTCTAACAAAATAATGTTAATGAACAAGAGCCCCTCGATCTATAACTACAAAGAGGAAATAAGAGATGATAACTGATAAGGAAATAAAGCAGTAGAATGGCAACGACAATGGAAATCTGTCACACTTTTGTCATGAGTGCACTGAAGGTTATTCTAACCAAAAGAGAAAAAAATCATGTAGCTACAAAAGCACAGTAGCAGTATAACCGAAGCTATCACATAAGTAGTTTAGATTGCATTGGAGATACCACCTTTTGTGAACTGCAACCTTTTCAGATTCACATTCAAACTAATGAAAAATTACTTCTCCTTGGGTGGACAGGAGACCACTCTTTCATTTTATTTGTGTGGATTTGAATGCGACCATTTTGATCAGGTAGGTTTAATCTCAAATTCTCAATGTACACTTCCAACCGTCCAGGTATAAGTGCCAAATAGCATCAACCATTAGACAACCAATGCTCGAGATTAGATCCTTCAAGCCTTCTTGATAGCCAACATTTGTATTGTCAATACTATTGAATGTCCATTCTAAAGATTGAATGGACAGTGTAAAAAAAATTACGCTCAAGAAAGCTTCATGAAGCAAATCCTTCATATTCGTTATCCTGCTATAATCAAATCCTTCCTATTCGTCATCAACCCATGCCTACCACATGCTAATGGTAACCTGTCGTTACTGTATACGTGTCCGTAAAATTTGGTTATTTGTAACAAAATTTATTTTATTTTCTCCTGCTTAATGAAAAACGCGTAACGACGTCGTCTCTAAAAAAACCCATACCTACCACACAAGAAGAGACACAGGAAGCAAATGGTCACCTCCCGTCCGCTTTGTGCGCGTATATTATATGGCCGTTGGCCGTACCGCGCTCTGTCCCGGCACGCACACCGTCCACCGTGTGCCGCTTCACCTTGGATTGGAGAGCGCCACCGCTGAGCGATCGAGTGGATCCGAGCGTGCAGGGAATGACGGCAAGTACAGGGTCTCTAGCAATGGCTCCGGCCAGGAAGTTTGATTGCGTGTGTCGATTGGTCGTTCCCGTCTTGCTGGCCAACAGAAAGGAGGCGCCGGGCCTATGATTGAGGAATAATTGTTGACTGATTTTCTTTTCACTTTTGCTACATGAAGGACGGGAAAGCCAGAGGCGGTTATCGCAGGGAAACCATGGGAAGACAGAGCGGTGATTTTGTTTGACCCGATCTTTCTCTGCGGGGAGGGGTGGTTCGGGTGGTTCCGAGAATTGCCATTTCTGCGTAGATAGCACGGTAGTTTTGGTGCTGCCTGGTAGATATTGACAATTCATATGTTTTAGTTATAGAGATTGTAATTCTGAGTGTAAAATAAGAAACTCTTAATTGACCGGGCCAAGAAAACAACAAATTATTTCTCAACAGAAAAAGAAATAAAAATGCAGATTTTTAGGCCATTTTTTACAAGAAAACGTGCAGCACGGTGAGTGCTGACTGCTGACTGGTGAAACCGTTGACCCGTGGTGCTGCCTTGCCGACCACACGGACGGGGCCGTGTGTCGGTGCGGTGCTGCCTTGATTGTCTGGCAACCATGACGGGCCGTGTCGGTCGGTGGTCAGGCGTCCATTTGTATTCGCGTCCATCTCGGTCACACCGTATTTTTAAGGATAAAAATAGAATGCATAAATAGCTTTATATATGTCCTAAGAATAGTCGTACATATAGGATAATAAATTATAAAGAGTATCATCACCCTGTTTATTACATAGCATATCAATATTTATTACAGAGTATTGCGCATAAACAACAAAATCTAAGATAACATTATAGTGAAAGCCTCCCACAGAGACACGTCGACTGGTGAACACCAAGTCTAGTACTCATCCCGATAGCTCTCATTCCAACCTTCATCTGTTACCCATCCGGGATTTTCCAAAATTGAAAGTAAAGCAAGCGTAAGTATACAACCGTACTCAATAAGCATAATATGGGTTAATGAGGCTCAAGTAAGCTGACACGGTTTGACTGCATTTAGCTTTTATATGTTAATCAAGTTGATCAGTTAAGCAGCATCAAGGTAGCAAGTGTTTCCCAAAACCATCATGATCAATGTAACATAAATAAATAGTAAACATAACAGCAAATGTATGAACAATTTAACATGACAAGAGAGATCATCATTAGTGTAAGGAGTTCCAAGGCCGCTCGTGTCCTTGAGCAAGGCTAGTATACCAGTTTATTAAACTCTATGCAGAGGTGTACACTTTCACTGTGAGCCGTGAATTTCCCTTTCGCCCGAGAAGATCAGCCTCTTAGCCCACTACCAAGGAAGACCGGCAGGGTTCACTATGAAGCCTTTCAAAGGTTCGTCTAACAAGTTAGGGCCACTGAGGTTTCTGTGCCCTACGGATGTAGTATCCCCCCTTCTGAGCCTATACTCATACAGACAGAGGTCCAACTACACCCAACCCGAAATACACCCCCTTGCGCCATAAAGAAAACCGCTAACATGCTAGAAAAGGTCCTCATACTGAGCTAAAACCAGAGCCATATAGCCCTCACAGCTGTATTGTAGATCCCGGAAGGTACGTTACTGATTAATCCTCAGGTGGTTAAAAGTTATTATTACTGTTCATGTCACAAATACTCATCAAGCCACAAGATCATGATATCATTAAGCACTAGCATCTTGCTACACAATGCACCCAAAAGGTTCAAGGAATCAGGATATCAAAGCTAGTTATAATCTCTAGGTCATCAAACAGACACATACATATGTATTGTTATTTATAGTGAATAGGTAACAAGGAAGATCCATGCTATACTTGCCTTGATTCACAAAGTTTTGCTGGTCCTGCTGATCCTCAAAGTAGCTTTGCTCCGCAAAAACCTCACCGTCTGAACTCGACATTAACAATCAACACCAGACAACCCAATCGAGCATACATACACGAAGCAAACAAAGAACTATTAGAGGAACAGTACATCAATGTCATCAAAATAGGATAAAAAGGTTATAAAACTATTCTACTCGCTTCTACGATCACACAGACGTCAAGTTCATCGAAATCGGAGTTATAACGGCGAAGATATGAATTTTTAAAGATTTTCTGTAGATAAATAAATACATTAAATATAGACTAAAAATATAAAGTTTCTAAAATACTTCAAAAGTAGTACCACTGCGTAGATTATGAAATTATAAATCTAACAGAATTTGAACGGACCAAATCGGAGTTAAAACGTGAAAGTTATAAGCTTTTAAAAATAATGGCAAAACTGTAAATAACTGCTGGGTGGCAGATTCGTAATTACCATCATCTTCCACCTCTGGCTGTTGAAGATCGTGGCCATGGCAGCCATGGTGCCGCTGCACCAGCGCCGGAGGCAAGGGGCCTCGGCCTTGGCCTGCTGGACGGCCGGTGGCGTCCGGCTACGGCCTGCGGCGACCTGTTACGGCCGGCTGCGGCCGACTGCGGCCCGCTACGGCCGGCAGTGGCGGCCATATGCGGCCAGTGGCGGCCAGAAGCGGTGCGCGGGAGATGGAGGACCACGGCCCTCGGCCGGGACTTGGCCGGCTGGCAGCGGCCGACTGTGGCCAGCGGCGGCTAGCTGTGGCCGGCGGCGGCTGGCTGTGGCCGGCTAGGGTTGGCTAAGTGCGGCTAGGGTTGGCTAAGGGGCCGCGACTGGCCCTCTTTATAGCCGACGGGGAACCGGTTGGGCTAAAGCCGCTGGGCTTGGCCCGTTGGGCTGGCTGCGGCTACCTATAGCCGCTGGTGGCCGGGCTGGCTGGCTATGGCCAGCTAAATTTGGCCATGGCCGGCTGGAATTGGCCGGGCTTGGCCAGGGATGGCCAGAGAGGGCCCAAGGTGGCCGGGGGAGGCTATGACTGCTTGTGGCTGCTGTGGCCAAGCTAGTGCTGGCTATGGCCGGCCGAAGTTGACCGTGGCCGGCTGAGAGTGGCCACATGTGGCTGTAGCTTGCTGTGGTTGGCCAGATGAGGCTGTGTGAGGCCAGGTGTGGATCAAGCTAGGTAGGGGCTGGCCAAAGCAAGCTAGGATGCCTTGAGGATAGCAAAGGGTTGCTAGACCGGACTGCTGCTGGCCTTACTATGCGGCTGATGGCCAAGTTTGTTCACTGGTGGCCGGCTGCGGCTACTGCTAGCCTGGCCGGGGTGGCCATGGCCGGCTAGGGCTGGCCAGTTAAGGCTAGGATAGGCCAGAGCAAGCTAGGTTGGGCCAAGATAGGCTAGAGTAAGCCAGGGATGTCTAGAGACTGAACTAGGCCTGCTAGAGCTAGGTAGAGGATGGTGTCTTACTAGAGCGATGGTCAACACTATAGAGCGAAAGAAAAGGCTCTCTCTCTCTCTCTATCTATGCAAGAGAAAGAGTTTTTCTGAAAACGTTTTCCAAAACCTTCTTGAAGCAAACTTGGGTTTTCAAAGCTTTATTTTCAAACACAAAAAGAACCTAGCCGTGTCTTGCTCAGGTTTTAGAAATTCTTTTTCAAACACCAGCAAAACAAAACAAGGCACCAAGCACAAACCCATCTTTATTATCTTCGTAAAAGTTTTAAAGCCACACTTTTCATCATTTCATAATGATAACAAAAGAATAAAGTCTTGGCTAATTTAAAGAAATTAGTAAATCCTTTAGTTTATTTAGTGTTTTTGATTCACATCCCAAAATTGAAATTTTGGGGTGTGACAATCTCTCTTCCCCTCCTCAGATCCGCCAAACCCGCCGAGACACAGAGATCCCCGATCACCCCTTCGCCATGGCCGCGGCCTCGCCTCCGCTCCTCTCCACCACCGTCGTCCCGGCGGCCGCACCATCCGCCACCCCGACCCCCACGCCCCTCCCCACATCCCTCTCCTCCGCGGACGCCACGGGGACCAACCCGGCCGCGCTCCGCGCCTTCCTCACCCGCCTCCTCGACACCACCCGCCACACCCTCTCCGGCGCCCCGACACCCTGTCCGAGGCCACCTCCCGCCTGCGCAAGAACCTGGCCTACTTCCGCGTCAACTACGCCGCGGTGACCGCACTCTGCCTGGCCGCGGCGCTCCTCACGCACCCGTTCTCGCTGGCCGCGTGGTGCCTACTCTACGTGCTCCGCCCCGCCGACGCGCCGCCCGTGGCCGCGTTCGGCCGGACCTTCTCCGACCGCGAGGTGCTCGGCGGGCTCGTCGCAGCGTCCGCGTTCGTCGTCTTCCTCACGACGGTGGGCTCGCTCATCTTCTCCGCCCTCGCGCTCGGGGCCGCCGTCGTGTGCGCCCACGGCGCGTGCCGCGTGCCGGAGGATTTGTTTCTTGATGAGGTTGGTGATCAGGGTGCTGGTGGCGCCAGGAACCCGCTGCTGTCGTTCATTGCATCCGCCACCGGAGGAGGCCGTGTCTGATGAGTCTCTGAGATCTGGATGCACACTTTTTTTCAAAAAAAAAAAGATGTCTTCTTTATCATTTCTTGATTGAATTCCTCGTATAAGACAAAAGATACTATAGCTAGAGTACACAAGGAAATGAAACATATATTGGATTTTACTAGTTTGTCTGGTGGATCTAGTGGTGTCCCGTGTTTGATCTGAGAAACCTGATGAGCAGAAAAATATTCTTGTGGTGTCTTCTGTCTTGTTATTTTCGTAGCATTATATTTGTATTTTTTATTACCTATATACTCCGTATTATGATAATAATTAGTAAACATTGCAAAATCTGTGTTTAACTCCTACCAGTATAAGATAGATATTAGTTGCTTGCATCTGATTGTTTGTTGTACAGGAGAGAGGCAAAAAGATTATAGAATGTCTTAATGTGCAAAAAGGAGTATTATTTCTGGAAAAATGAAATAAAAAAATAGCGCTCACCATGGTGTTCGAGTTCGAACCCACGACTGGAAAAACGAAATAAGAAGACGAAAAAAGAAAGCGCCCACCGTGGGGCTCGAACCCACGACCACAAGGTTAAGAGCCTTGCGCTCTACCTACTGAGCTAGACGGGCTTAGCTAGGCTAAGAGATATATTACTGTCCTAATGACACAGATAAACTAGACGGGCTTAGCTGAGGATGATGATACCATGCTCGGTTTCAGTTTATGGGCTTTTAAGTCCCCAAGAAATCATATCGAACAAAAGATAACTAGGATATTTAAAAATTCATATAACTTCAATTCATATTTTAAATTGGAAAATATAAAAGTCACAAAGAATGACTAATAACTCAAATAATATTTTGGTAAATAACACATGGGTAATGGCGGTTAGACAACGGGCGACAACCGAACACACGATAGATAGAAGACATTGTAAGTATCGTGTTTTAAAAAGGTTTTTTGGTTACATATTAAGGTAGGGCTCTAATTTCACGCACATGTGTGTACCTCTAGGGGTGAGGGCTAGAGCACATTCGAGGAGAGTGTGTATACTAGGTGCAAAGTATTTTGATATGAGGATGCTAATGCAGTGACAATTTGACTCCTACTATTGTTTTTTTTTAATTTTCATGAGTATGATTGCACCTAGCGCAACGAATATAGAAGTGTAATATTTTTTTACTCCTCCTTACAATGGTATGGGATTTTTCTGTCCCAAAATAAGCGCTATTCTCGCTTTCCAAGAAATAACATTGATTAATTATATATTAAAATTTATAAAGTGTTATGCTAAGTAATTAGTATCAACCGAAAGATTTTTAAGTCTAGTCTTTTACTCCCGCTGTCTCATCAAAATATAAGGCACGATTTGACTTGGCGTGGTCCTCGAGATCTTACTTTAGCTGTTAGTTTTTACAACGGTATGTAATTTATGGAAACGACAAAATATCATTAGAAAGTACTTTTAAAGACAAAACTAATGGTACTACTATTGTACTATATTTTTTATATTATTAAACTAATTATTGGTTAATGGTAACAGGTTTGAATTTTGAAATACGAACATGGCTTATATGAGACGGCGGGAGTAACAAATTTATTTTAAGATAAATATTATATATATTTTCTACAAATAAATTTAAATTTGTGACACGAAAACCTAAAAGGTCACTTATTTAAAACTGAGTAGTAGTAGGTAATAGTTTAATTCTATTTTTAAAATAATTTTTTAACACCTATATTTACGTACGGTACACGTCATCTAAATGGAATGTGGGTCCATGAAGGTGGTGTGGGGTCCACTCTGTTGGAGTCTGCCCCGCCCGCTACTGCTACCTCTCTGTCCCAAAAAGCTTGCAATTTTGGGAAACGTGCCGCCCAAGCTGCGTTAATTTTGACCAAGTTTATAGCAAAAAATATTAACATTTATATTTCGAAATAAATTTATTAAAAAATCAGACTTAAAGGTCTTTTCAATGATACTAATTACTTAACATAGATATTTATATATTTTAATATATAATTATCGGTATTTTAAAAATACGGTTTTTTTTGAAAACGAGAATTATATGTTTTTTAAGACGGAGGGAGTATATAGATCCTCCTGACAGGATCTTCTACGGCTGCGCAGTCTCCTCATGTGGCTGCATCGCCATACACAGATCGTCCGGTCACCCGGCTTCAGCGGGGCATTTGGCAGCCCAAAGCCTACACGGTATGGTGGGGGATGCATAGTATTCACACTGCAGAAGAACCTACTACCCTTAATGCTGCTCTCGGTGATAGAAACTAGTGTGCGGCAATGGACAACGAGTACCAAGCATTGATGAAGAATAAGACATGGCATCTTGTGCCTTGTCCAAAGGGCAAGAACATTATGGGCTGCAAGTGGGTGTACAAGGTTAGCGAAAGGCTGATGGCACGGTTGATAGATATAAGGCGCGCCTTGTGGCCAAGGGATTCAAACAATGGTATGTCATTGATTATGAAGAAACTTTCGGTCCGGTTGTCAAAATAGTTACTATACGCCTTATTCTCTCCATAGCTGTGACAAAGGGATGGTCATTGCGTCAATTGGATGTGCACAATGGGTTTCTTCATGGGATTCTGGAAGAAGAAGTCTATATGCAACAACCTCCAAGGTATGCAGATAAGAATCATCCCAACTTTGTGTGCAAGTTAGATAAAGTTCTCTAGGGCTTGAAGCAGGCCCCACGGGCCTGGTATGCCCTACTGTGCAAGAAGCTCCAAGCACTCAGATTTGTTCCTTCAAAGGCAGACACCTCCTTGTTCTACTATAACCATGGAGGATACACCATGTTTGTCTTGGTCTATATTGGTGATATAATTATGGCAAGTTCTTCACCACTAGCCACTACTGCTTTACTCAAGGATCCGTAGGCTGAATTTTCCCTCAAGGACTTAGGGGACCTTCACTTCTTTCTGGGAATTGAAGTCGAGAAGGTAGATTATGGTCTGGTAGAGAGCGCTATGCTACTGATGTTCTCTGCAGGTCAGGGATGGATCGTGCGAAGCCAGTTGACACGCCCTTGTGCACCTCTGAAAGCCTTAGTCTGACTGCTGGCGAACCTCTTGGACCCGATGATGCTACTCGGTATAGGAGTGTAGTTGGTGCTCTCCAGTACTTAACTCTGACTCGACCATACATATCCTTTTTTGTGAACAAGGTGTGTCAATATCTTCATGCCCCTACTACCATTCATTGGAGTGCTGTAAAATGGATTCTGCGTTATGTTCGTGGTACAATACGCTTGGGGCTTAAGATCAAGAAGTCAAGTTTTATGCTGGTTAGTGCATTCTCTGATGCCGATTGGGCTAGATGTGTTGATGATCGGTGCTCAACCGTTGGTTTTGCCGTGTTTCTAGGCAGCAATTTGATCTCTTGGATGGCTCAAAAACAAGCGGTTTCCAAGTCAAGCACTGAGGCAGAATACAAAGCTCTAGCTAATGCTACCGCCGAAATCATGTGGGTTCAGAAATTGTTAAAGGAGCTGCAGATTCGGTGTCCTTCGATTGCGTGTTTGTGGTATGATAATCTAGGAGCTAAGTATCTTTCTGCCAATCCAGTTTTTCATGCCCGAACTAAACATATCGAGATAGATTTCCATTTTGTCAGAGAAAGAGTAGCTGCAAAGCTATTGGAGATTTGGTTCATCAATTCAGGTGACCAACTTGCAGAGGGTTTTACCAAGGCGATCCCTGCTACAAAATTTCGACAATTCAGGAACAATCTTAGCCTTGTTAGTGGCTAAGATTGAGAGGGAGTGTTAGATGATATAGATCATTGTTAGTAGTTAGTTATCCTAATGAACCTGGACGTCTGATGTTTAGTGCATGTATAGGCAAAGGTTGTTAGGATAGAGATCAATCTGATTAAGTTTGTTGTAACTCCATCACCGTGATGTACGCCAGCCACGCAGGGGGTTGTTCCCTGCTCTATATAACACGAACCCAGAGACCATAGAAGGTCATCTGGTTCCCCCCCTCATTCTCTTATGATCCTCTCCAATAGAGTTAACTTTTAACAACGATTAGGCCCACATGTATGACAACCTCACGTAATCTTAAAATATGTGTATAAGACTAGCTCTTGATCAAGAATTAGTTTTTCTCTTTTGCCTATATAAATATAAAATAAAAATACTTAGAGCTAGCTCACAAGTTATTGTTGGAGCTGTTCGAAGTTAACGACCACCGAGAGATGTATTGCTAGTTTCTAGTCTTAGACAGAGATTGAATCGGCAACATTGCTATGTGTACAGATGGCCATAATGCCTAAGGCCCATCAACACGTCCCATGACCTGAAGTTTTAGCTCGTCCCAAAGCATGACATGGCCTGACGACCGCCATGACCATGCCAACCTGGCCCAATAAGACATGGTTAAGATTGCCCGACGTGGCCCATATATAGTTTTCACCTTTTGTCATAACACACACATCGACAGCCTCCCGATTCTGTCGCTTCCTCGCACCCCTATTTCCATGTTGCCTCACTCACGGCCACTTCTCCTCACTTGGCCCCCTCCACACTAGCTCTCAGGTCCAGACGCAGCAACACACGTGCATGCACAGAGACGGTGGTGCAGGGCCGCAGCCTTGTAGGCCACACATGAAACCATTGGGTAATCTAAAGCACACATGCAATCAAAAGCCTAATCAGTGGAAAGCATGGACAATTGTCTTATATTTTAACAAGATCCTATCAAAAGATTATATAGTTATATAGGAAAGGATGCATTAAAAACCAAGAACAAGTTTTACAAAGATTGAGGAGGGAGAAGGCTAATTTTAACAAACAAAGAAAGAGACAAAAGTAAACAAAAAACAGCCTTCTAATTACAACAGATTTCGTGTCCATTGCTCAAAGGGTAAAGACAGCCTCGAATTGACTTTGTGCATCAAGATCATAATCTCTACGACTAGGAGGAAGAAACTTCTGGAGGTCCCAGAGCTTGGACGGATTTCTTTAGAGATCATATCGTTCCTTACTGTCAAAATTGTCCAACTCATTACGATCATAGTTTTCATGAAGAACTAGGACTGTTGCTTACTTCTGAAGTGCTCAATAATTTCGGGGAAGTTCCTGTGAAGGGTGTCCAAGTTTAGGATGTTCCAACACTGTTCTCCAAAAAGAAGATATATACCCTGCCATAACATGAACCCGATATGATTCATATTGCATACTTATAATCGTTGGTATATATATGGTTTTTCTTTGCATAATTCGAGGTAAATCAGAAGAAATAATGTATATGTAGGGGTACACATAGCTAGCTAGCTCGGTGGCACAATCCATAAAGGTTTGCGGCAAAGAATCAAGTCTTCACGGTGGTGGACTTGGGTAATCTCTTGGCTGTTTGTTTCCAAGTCAAAAAATGCACAAGTCACCATCATCATCCATAAAATTCTTCATAAAGAATATCTGGTTTGCTTTCAGTCCTAATAAGAAGCCTCCATGTTTGCATCCTCCAAGAGAAACACAACATCTCCAAGACATACATGGAAAGAAAGCGGCGATCTTCCTCCCCCCCTCATCCGTTGAGCGGTCGCCCTAATCAATCGAACCTAGCACAGGTACGGCGCCGGCGACAAAGTCCCGGTCCCGGTCAAGGGCAGCTTCAACTGCCGGCGGGGAAGGGCTAACATGGCCAGCTTTCGCTTCACGTGCCAGAGGGGAAGTGGTGGAGCCTATGCTAGAGCCTGAGGATACTACTGCAGGTGCCTTTTTACCCAACTCTCCAATCCATATGCCGTACCTGGTAGAGTATGATTCAAACGGAGAACTCTGCGACGAAGAATCCCTTGACCCGGACCCGGATCCAGTGTTGATGGAACCCTACTGGAAGGCAGAGAAATTATTCGTGATGTTCTTTAGAACTGACAATGGTAGGTCTGTGGGCTCTTGATTTGCATCAAGCAGCATTTGCTCTAAGAGATTGTACTTATTGGCTTCACTGTCCATTTGTAGTCACATATAACTGCACCTCTATCTAAAAGTAATATATATAGTTGCGTCCTTTAGTAAACAATAATCACAAACAATTATGTGATTGCTGAATTCTATTAAGAAAGAAAGTTAAGTATAAATGCAAAGTTGAAAAGGATTTGTGTATAGTAATGTAATGTCTAGAAGATTGTCGTAACCAGTCTAACCAAAATGTGAGAGCAGTGAATTGTTATTTGAAATCTATAGTTTAAAATTTTGTTATTTAGAATTGTTTAGAGACCCAAATATTCAATACAAGATTTGTAAAAATCAATAAAAAAAGACAGCTCCTACACTTAGTCACGTAAATGTGACACATCAGTGAAACCTAGTGGTGTGTTGACAAAAAAATCATGCAACACTGGGGCAACCTGCTCTGTATCCAAATTTGATCATTGCAGGTCGATTTAGACAGGGTACACAATCTACTCGACGTCCTGAAGATATTCATTTAAATGTTCAAACTACTCACTAACTGTATTTGCTTTTGTATTACTGCCTGCACTGTTAATCTAATACAACTACACTGCTACTGCTGGAAGATGGAGCGGTGAAGATTAATAAGACAACTGGAGATAGCAATAATATGAATAGTATATATGATTTCATCCACGCACAATCGTTTTCTACATGGCCACATGGAGAAGACAGCACACACAATCTTTTTGGATTATAATAATCGAATATGAGCATATCCAAAAGACTCTTTGTATCCTTCTTAATCTATAAGAATAAAGATTTTGATGAAAAAGTATCAATCCAACAAGGCAACAACATCCTTAATTGGATCTTCAAATATAGACATCATATCCTTTATTTCCTGTTTCTCGCCAAAAATAGATAGCAGGGACAGCTCTTTAGAGTGCGCATGAGATATAGAAAAGCAATTAAAGGATGCAAAAACATATAAATGACTTTTACTCAAATTACTCTCTTAAAGATAATTTAGAGAGTAAATCTTGTAAAAAAAACTTTTGAATTTTCTCTTACTGTACCATATATATATATACAAAATGGAAAGTTAGTGACCATGTTTAAGATTTGTACAAAAATTATACGTAGAACAATCACCAGATCATTACCTTCAGAGCCCTACCCTGGGTATTGAAACCTTTTAATCTCTCTTAATATAAATAAAAAATATGCCCGACCCCCTACGTAAAGAAACTACCCCGCATCGCCCTCCCACGCAGGCGGCTCAGGCGGCCAAACCTAGCCGCCGCGCCCCTCCACCCATCCCACCCCTCTCCCACCACGCTGCCGCCGGAGTAGGCCACCGGTAGGGCTGGTGTGGCCTGCCGTGATGGTGGCGGCGAGGTTCTCCAGGTTGATGGTAGTGAAGGGGTGACGTGGGCACTCCTTTCCTCCCCTGTTTCAACCATGCCCCCATAAACGAAGGTGCTGGCGGCGGGGTCGTCTCCAAGGTCGGCTAGATCGGCGCCTATGCCCGATCTGACCTGCACGGCGGCGCCTGCCATGGCTGGATCCGACTAGCTTTATGGCGGCGGCGGTGTCAGGTCTGGCCCGGGCGGCCAGGTGCCTGGTGGGCTGGATCCAGCGGGTTGGCAGCTGCGGCGGCGCCGTGATGCGATGGTGGTACAGCGGGAACGCGGCGGCGTGGCGGTATGGAGATGGTGCAGCAGGAGCACGGATGAAGGCAGTTGCAGCAATAGCGGCGGTGGTCCATGTAGGTGTTTGGGGGCGGTGCTCTCTACCTGTCCCTCCCCACACGACTGTACCTGCTGCAGCAGTGGGCAGCGTCCGTGCTGGTGGTGGTTTCGACGTTCGCAGGGGACAACTCATCGGGGGCTTTCAGTTTTGCGGATTTGATAGTTGGATCTAGCAATGGTTCATGTCGCTGGTGTATGGCGTAACTGCATGGCTCTTGCAGCAGTGGCAGGGCTACCATGTTTTGACGGTGGTGACGCCGGTGGGCGCCATTTTTCTCGCTAGAGGCGTCGTCTTGTCCTTCATGAGGATCTCTCCGGGTGCAAACCCAACACCAATGTCTCTGGTTAGGCGACGGTGGCGTCTTTAGATGTCATTTTCTCGTTGGAAACGTTGCTTTTGGAAGATCCCATTGGTTGTCGGCTTTGGTGCCGGCATCAAGTTGGTGGGTCCCTTGCTCATGTACCAGGTGCTTCATACCATTGCCAGATTACAGTATCCGGAGTCTCCAATGGTGGTCGACGTCCTACTATCTTTCAGTATCCTCTAGGTCTGAGACGTATTTTGGCGGCGATTTATCCACTTGGTGGTCATATCCTTTTGGAGTTGACTTTACATGCAATTTTTTTATTGGTTTTTAGTTGTACAGTGTTATCAGTTGACATAGGTCTTACTTGTATGACTGGCTACCTTTTGTAATAATTATGGCCCGATATATCCTCGAGAGAGGATGACTGAAGCCAGAAATATATTTTTCATTATCTAAAAAAATAAAAATGCACAAGTCTTTCCAGAAAAAAACCAATCACCGGAACCGTAAAAGAAGGCACTACCAGCCAGAAAACTAGAAACTCTATGAGGCAATGAACAGCCAAAAAACTAGAAACCATACATCTTTTTAAACTAGAAACCATACATCTTTTTTGTCTTCCTCTCTTGATCTCTCTTGGTCCTTGATTTCAGGCATCTAGTCTAGACTATACGAAGCGTGTGGTAAATAAAACGTATGAAAACAAGGATCGATGTCGACCTGTATGTAATCTATAGTCTTATAGAATATAGATACTAGCGTAGGCTTGGCTCACTGGATCACTCAAAGTCCTTTGCTAGCCGTTGGGCTCCTGACTGGGCCATGACAGGCACATGCCCAAGTTGTTTTTGGGCTCTACATTGAAAGTAACCGGGGCAAGAAAAAGGAAAAATATCATTTTACCTCTCTCAATTATCGTCCTCATCCAATTCTTCTTCTCGAACTCTGAAACTACATATGGTACCTCAAAATTCTCAAAACCATTCAAATAACTACCAAGTACTAGTTTAAACTTAAAGTGATTTTGAAGGTGGTTTTATCTTATTTTAGTTAAAAATAATCCAGTAAATACTTGAACTTATCAGTCTGACTTATTATTAGTTGTAGTACAGTGTTTTTCTCCCACTGTAACTAAGAACTAGTCGGCTTATCAGCCGCAGAAACCATCCGCTGAACGCCCCCGATTATTTCAGAATTTAATAAATAGAACCGCGCACTAATGACCAATGCTTAAGCACCGATGACCATAAAGGTTACTAGCAAAAGCAGGCAGAATCAATCATGTAATAATTAACTAACCTCAAAGAATATGGAGGCTTTGGACGCAGGTTGGGAAAGCTGGTGCCTTCCTTCAGGCTTCAGGTCCGAAGACAAGAACGGCCGCAGTTATTTCCGAATTCCGATACGGACAGGACAGCTAACAGGGGATTATTTGTGGAGAAGTTAATACACAGACCGCCATGAATCCCATGCTTAAGGCAAAAGGCGAGCAGAATCGATCACTAACCTGTCTGTCCTCGAAGGAGGTGAAGGCTTGCGCGCAGGTTTCGAACGAAGCTGCTCCCTTCCCTTCCCTTCCCTTCCCTTCCCTTGAGATCCTGAGAAGAGAAGAAGGGATGCTTGGAGAGAAATCATTGGTAGAATCGATCAGTGACCTGAAATAGAAGATGGATGCTTGGCGGATGCAGATTTCAAAGATCTTCTACCTTTCAGATCCCCAGAAGAACAGTGATCGCCATGGTCGTTGACGCGGTTCAGTATGGAGGAGCTATCAGAGGCTCTATAATGCTGCAAATAAAATAAAATGTATTAAAACAACGCACGATCTCGACCTTTGTGTAATCTATATGACCCGCGTGGACCGACTGCGTCACTGGTGGTAGGCCGTGGGCTATACATGACGAGTTTTTTTTATTTTTCATTTTTTTAAAAAAATTTACAAAATTAATTTTTTGTTTCGAAATATGACAGAACTAGTCGTCTACGGTGGACGTTTTTGCCCACTGTCTGGGCGTTATATGTGACGTGGCACAGAGCCGGCCGCCGCCGGTGCCGGCTCTTGCAGGTGGCCCACTTGCGGCTAAAAAACGCCCACTGCGTGGGCGTTTTTTGGTGGCAAGGGGGCCGCCTACAAAAATACGCGCTGTTTTGTGGACGGGTCTCGGAGCAGTAAAAAAACGCCCACTGTGTGGGCGTTTTTTGCGCTGCAGGGGGCCGCCTGCAAAACAGGCGAGGTCGGCCGCGCTCATTTGCAGGCGGCCCCCTCGCCCCCAAAAAACGCCCACACAGTGGGCGTTTTTTGGGGCAACTCTATAAATAGGCAGCCCCTTCTTCATATTTTTATTATATTCACTAAAATTTTCAGAAAAAAAGAAAGAAGAGAGGAGGGAGGGGAAGGAAGTAACGGCGAAGCCCTGCCAGTTTGAGACCTCGGCTTTTAGGTAAGTTTCTCATACATTACAAGTCTGTTGCTATGCATTAGTAAAATATAATGTGCACTAGAGTTGTTTAGTTTTTAGTTGACTCTGGGTAGATCCGTGAGTAGTATGTATATTAGATCTACAAATAATGATGTTAGAGCATTGCAGTTCATGTTAGAAATAATGATGTTTCTTCTATGCTTTAAACAATGGATTGTATGATTTGAAATATGACGCATATTGTATTTTTTCTGAATAGATATATTTATGGTTTAGGAATAATGATGTTTATGCTATGCTTTAAACAATGGATTGC
>CM041647.1:41831024-41890571 GCA_023333625.1 Bothriochloa decipiens | reverse complement strand
GCAATCCATTGTTTAAAGCATAGCATAAACATCATTATTCCTAAACCATAAATATATTTATTCAGAGAAAATACGATATGCGTCATATTTCAAATCATACAATCCATTGTTTAAAGCATAGAAGAAACATCATTATTTCTAACATGAACTGCAATGCTCTAACATCATTATTTATAGATCTAATATACATACTACTCACAGATTTACCCAGAGTCAACTAAAAACTAAACAACTCTAGTGCACATTATATTTTACTAATGCATAGCAACAGACTTGTAATGTATGAGAAACTTACCTAAAAGCCGAGGTCTCAAACTGACAGGGCTTCGCCGTTACTTCCTTCCCCTTCCTCCTCTCTTCTTTCTTTTTTTCTGAAAATTTTAGTGAATATAATGAAAATCTGAAGAGGGGACTGCCTATTTATAGAGTTGCCCCAAAAAACGCCCACTGTGTGGGCGTTTTTTGGGGGCGAGGGGGCCGCCTGCAAATGAGCGCGGCCGGCCTCGCCTGTTTTGCAGGCGACCCCCTGCAGCGCAAAAAACGCCCACACAGTGGGCGTTTTTTTACTGCTCCGAGGCCCGTCCGCAAAACAGCGCGCACTTTTGCAGGCGGCCCCCTCGCCACCAAAAAACGCCCATGCAGTGGGCGTTTTTTGGGCGTAAGTGGGCCACCCGCAAGAGCCGACACCGGCGGCGGCCGGCTCTGTGCCACGTCACATATAACGCCCAGACAGTGGGCGTTTTTTAAAAAACGCCCACTGTAGGCAACTAGTTCTGTCATATTTCGAAACAAAAAATTAATTTTGTAAATTTTTTTTAAAAAAATTAAAAATAAAAAAAACCCTACATATGACTCAGATGGATGTACAGAGTCAGCCCATTAGACCCTGGACTGGGCCATGACAAGCACACACGAACGGTGTTTATGTGCTCTACCCTGAAAGTAACCACAGCAAACTCTGCAAATTGCATGGTCTGGCTTGATCATGCTGAAGCTTTTAACGGTTATTTGTTGGGTACAAACTCCGAAAGGTGTGGGCAAAGATAACATTTGTAGGAGAAATTGAATTGGTATCAACAGTTTGGTATACTGCCGATTATCTCGTGATCAGAGAAACCATTCGTGATGGTTCTTAGAAGCGACATTGGCAGGTTTATCGACTCCGCACTAGGATCAAGTCGCAGGCACTTTAAGAGATGGTCCACACTAACTTCACAATCCATTACTAGTAGTCACTGCGACTCGCTTGATATACGGAGTGACGCGATCTACAGAGTCGGCCCATTGGACCCCCGGACTGGGCCATGACAAGCACACGCCAAATTACCTACCCCCAACGTCATCTATTTTCTCTATAGACTCTCAAAACCACTCAAGTGACCTCCCTCCCCTAGTTTATGTGAATTTAAGACTGTTTCATCTTTTTAGTTACAAAAATACTCCTCGAAACGTTGCTCACGGCAATAGTTCAAGGGGCTAGCCCCATTCTTGCCGATCTCGTCCATATTGATTGCCTGAGACAGCCTTTTTCACAGCGACTGACCCAATATGAAGTATTCCCTTCAGCCGCAAGCATCGCCTTTGTCAGCATGAACACGTAACATGAGCTTTTATATCAAATGTGATCAATACTGAATTCAGTTAAAGAGAGTAGTACTGTTACCTCGTAGACGTGTGCAAATAATCCACCTGCTAATTTTTCGATCTTCAGAGAAATTTATCGTGATGGCTTCAAGAAGTGACAGGGGTAGGTCTGTCGGCTCTTTATTTGAATCAAGCATCATTTGCTCTAAGATATTGTACTTGTCACCGTCCATTTATAGTCACACATATAGTTGCATCCCTTAAGAAACAAATAATTATGTGATTGCTGAATGCTGTTAGGAAAGAAAGTTAATTAAATGCAAAGATGAAAATGATTTGTATATCTAATCTCTAGAAGATTGGCGTAACATGCCTAACCAAAATCTAAGAGCAGTGTATTGTGTTTCAAACTTGATGCCATATACAAAAGTTATAGTGCTCGATAAAAACCTAAAAAATTATAGTTGAACATGTTGTCATTTGAAATTATTAGAAACCAAAATATTCAACACAAGAAATAATAGCTTATACACTTAGTCACAAGTGACCATTTGGCATGACCTAGTGGTAGGGGCGAGGCTCCTCAAATCCTAGAAACCACACACGTCCTATTTCACATAAACAATAATGTGACTTGTGACATTACAGCCATGATGCCTCACTAGTGGCTTCTTTTGAAACTACATAAGTTCTATTTTTCGGCTGATTTTAAGTATTAGAAAATGATTTTTAGAGGCAAAACATATTACAGACCGCTTCTAAATCAGTTTTCTGGTCATGTGACTTGGCTTGGCTCGGCTTGTTCCAACTCGTTTATCTTAATGAGCTAGAAAGCCAACTTGTTTTGGCTCTTTTACAAGCTCGTGCTAGCTCGTTTGACTTACGAGCTATGCAATAGAAATTCACACAAAACATAATATTTATATTTATAATCAAATTGGGAAGAGTAACAATGCAGAAGCAACTAATCTATAAGCCTTAAATCATATAAATAAATTAACACATTCTAAATCAGTATGGCACAATTTTCCATAGGTACGATACAACCAGTTGGTAAATGACTCTGAATTTCAGTCGAACTTCAAACTGAGATTTCTCAGTCTTCCTTTGTTACAAAATGATTTGGGGATGGCAATTTTCAGCACATTCTTGTCAGAGTGAAATAAAACCCCATGCATCTTTGATCAGTCTACTTAGATACAACAATAACAACATAGCCTTTTGTCCTAAACAAGTTGAGGTAGGCTAGAGATGAAACCCAAAAGAGGCATGAAAACAAAGAACACATAAATGGTACAAGAAAAAAAATTACGGTTCAGACACGTTAATTGCTAGTCTCCAAGCGCTCCTATCCATAGCTAAATCCTTAAGGATATTCCACTCCTTAAGGTCTCTCGTAACCGACTCGTTCCAAATCAGTTTAGGTCGACCTCTACCGCTTTTTACATTATCGACCCGTTTTAGAACCCCACTACGCACGGCGCCTCAGGAGGCCGCCGTTGGACATGGCCAAACCATCTCAACCGGTGTTGAATCAATTTTTCCTCAATTAGTGCCACCCCAACCCTATCCCGAATATCGTCGTTCCGGACTCTATCCCTCCTTGTGTGCCCACAACACCATCGTAACATACGCATCTCTGTTACACTCAATTGCTGTCGTTTTTTTATAGGCCAACATTCAGCACCGTATAACATTGTCGGATGAATCACTGTCCTATAAAACTTACCTTTTAACTTCTAAGGCACCCTTCTGTCACAGAGGACGCCTGAAGCTTGATGCCATTTCAACCAACCGGCTGAAATTCTTATTTTCTTAGATACTTTGTGTATTTTCTTCTTGAAATGCACAGGCCTTGTTTAGGCCTTTGCTTTTCTACAAAAGCAACAATACTCTAGACTCATTTGGAATATACACGTAATATATACCAACTTAATTTTCATTTTCTATCCAACTTACTTTAGAAAATTGACAGAAAAGAAAATGTATGCTTCACAAAAAGGCAGTGGTTCACTCTAGTTGAAACAATTCTGAATATTAACGAGTAGAGGATTAGGAGTGTTGCAGTTTCAAAAAAACAGAGTAGTCAGTACCTGATCTGATTGTGGGCATCTCAATCTTACCACTTGGATAAGAATTTAGTAGTAGCTCATGCATTTCTGGAAACTTTAGTATTACCTGATCTGATTGAGTTTTGTTCTTTCGCTCATTTACAGCCTGCATCAGTGCTTTCTGTGCAAGTAGTTGAGCTGATCTGCTGACAATGGGAAGTCAGTTCCACTGAACTAGATGTTCTTGCTTTTGTGTCAGCAGATGAACAGATTCTGTTTCCTTTTCCGCAGTCTGTTCTATGTTTCCATCCATATTTTTGCTCTATTTTTTCCTCCATAACTCTCTATCGAATTATAACATCCCTGCATGATTTATTACTTCAGGTGAAAGATTCCCTGGTGCCTTGTCATCTGCCCCACGCCCCCACCTGGGTGACACTCTACCTGTTCTGAAGTACCTCCGTAAGCCTCAGTATTAACTTGCATGACATTAGAGTGATTTAAACCCTTATCCTCAGGCCAAACATCAGTAGTCAGTACAAGGACTTTCATGAACTAGTAGAGTCCTCTATCTCTCACCAGAGGTGCAATCAATGTGATATTTCACAAAAAGTTTAGCATCACTTAGAATTTCACAAGATTGACTTGTCCACTGAACCAGAAAGATCTATACCATGGGAAAGAGCAGAACATGCTAACTTGACACTAGTACCAGTGATTGAAAAAATATTGCCACCCACAGTGTTATTCACTCTGCATGATTCTGTTCTATGCATCCTGCACGAATTGTCAAAGACGCTTGACAATGCTTGGCAATGCTTTTCTCATCAGCAAAACAACATGTGCCAGCCTGCACAAAAGGATTCACAACAAGTTCACTGTTTCACGCCTGCTCAAGTATAGCATTCTGATAACTGAAAGACTGACCACAATCTGTTACAAATTCAGTACTGTTAACATGTAATGTTCTCATCTTGAGTTTGTGATGGGATTTGTTCTTCATCACTAAAATTTCTGACAGTTTAGCAAAGACATCAGGTTTGTGAGGATTTTCATGTGACCCTTCAATCACACCACATATGTGTGAACCAGGAAGTTCATCAATGTTGGAAGAAGGTTACAGCTGACTATCCTGTCACATGTTATCATGGTTTCTGAAATATAAGGTGCTCGAGAAATGAATTGACCTGCAGTTTGTGGAGATAGCAGCTTTTGCTCGGTTCATGGGAAGGCCAAGCAAATAAGCCGATTCATTAATGACGTCATAGGGACCTCTGATCTAGGAAACTGCACATATGAGCAGTACTCGATGGATGAGATTTCTTTGCTTCAGTTCAGTCTAGCAAATACAAAATTTGAAATTTATGATACATGAAAATATGTGGTTTCCACATACGAGAGCAAGGTCTTGCACAAAGGGAATACTATCCGATCCCGAGAGTCGATTGATGCGGAGACTAATTCGTGATTAGTCGGGCTGATCGGTGCCATGCCATCAAGTATGCACTACGATAAGTCACGATTAGTCACGATTAATCATGGTTAGTCACGATTAGTCGGGCTGACTGTTGCCACGGCGATTAGGATCGATTAGACGATTCGAAAGCATTCCGGAAGGGAAGCTCATTACTGATGGGGACAAATCGATGGAGAGATAGGAATGAGATCAAGGTGTTGGCCTAAGGGGGATACCTTGCCTGGCAGAGGTGGCCGAAGGCGGCCAGGTACGAGGGGGCGGGGTGAGCGAGCGGTGGAGAGGCGAGCGGCAGAAGATGCGGCGGCATTGGAGTCCAGCGAGAGAGTGGTGCGGCGGCGGGCGGTGGCGCCGCCCTCCACCACCGTTTCCAAGTATTTAGGATGGAAAGGACGGACGGAGGAAGAACCGAAGACGAGGAGCATGGGCCCTCAGGCCCAGCGACAGCAATTTGAGGAGGAGGCAGCCCAGGCCCAGAAAACCAAATCACTGGTCCAGATGCCAGTTCGTGGCCCACCCACCTGCTTTGCTCTAAGGCTAGATGGAAAACTCGAAGCTCGTTAGTTCGCTCGGCTCGTGGCTAGCTCGGCTTGGCTCAACTCGGCTCGTTACGATAATGAGCCGAGCCGAGCCAGAATTTTAGCTCGTTAGCTAACAACTAGCCAACTCGAGCCCGCTCATGAGCCAAACAAGCCTTAAGTCTAGATAAAAAGCATCATAACTTATACTAGTTCTTTTATTACTTAATGACTACTATTTTACTTGGTTAATGACATGTCTAGACCCCATAAACTTAAGATTATTGTGACTTTATCGTATTATTTTTAATGAATATATGGTGTAATGCTATATTATATTGTTATACTTGTATATATATTAGCACATATCAATTTTTCTTCAATTTAAGGCTTTGGATGTATTCTTTTTGTATTATTACAATTCTTAGGATTTAGACAAATATAAATATGATAAATTCTATATTTTTTTATCTTTAGCTCGTGAGCTTAACGAGCCAACTCAAGCTTTTAATGAGCCGAGCCGAGCTAAATTTCTCGCTCGTTTAGATAACGAGCCGAATCAAACTAGCTCGTTATCTTAACGAGTCAGAACGAGCCGAGCTGAGCTGGCTCGTTATCCAGCCTTACTCTGCTCTGCTCTGCCTCTGCGATGGCGCCAAATCGAATAAAGGTGCACGCGCTTTCGTTCCTCCCCCTTTGTGCCCACACTCTCGCTGGTGCGCAACGCACAAAAATTGCAGCAGAGCTGAGGAGCTGATGATGGTGCCGTTTCCTAATGAAATATGCACAAACTGCACTTGATGGGCCCTTGGTTTTCCGAACTAAGATATGGCACTATGCGTAGTGTGTTTGACATGTATGCATGTTTCACTCCCTTCAGACGTAGTTTGCCACTATATGCCTTAAAAATAGGCACCAAGGAATTTTTTTTTCGAGACCGAGATTTCATCCATTTTTCATTAAGAGGAATAAAGTTTTAAGATACAAACAACAATCAAGTTAGCGATGGTGGCGAGACGCCCACATCAAAAACCTAACCAAACGAGCCGACCTAGCTACTGGATTTCGGGTTTTGTGGTACATATTAATTGGATTTTGTGATACTGCGACGGAGGTTACACATGCCTAGACGTCGCCGCTGGCGCGTAGCACCCATTGCTTCCTCCTAAGGAACTGGACTACCTCACCTGTGTCACCTGAAAGAGCCACCTGGAACGCCGCCTCATGAAACTCATCGAATGATGCTTCATCAGGGCGCTCTGTTTCGACCTCATAGCCCAGCTGCTTCATCAGGACCTTTCGTGCTTACGCCTTAGGTTTGTCCGCCCTGAACTTGCTCTTCGCGGCGAGACGTGCAATTCGCCTGGGCACCCAATCCAGGCCATCGTCGTCGATGTTCACTACCTTGGTGGCGCGCAGGTTCGGGGCGTGGAGTACCGACTGCTCAAGCGGCTTCTTGAAGCAGGCGATGAACTCGTCGACCGAGACGGCGACCGAGAGGCCGGCCTCGACAGAGTCCGCTACAAGCTCTGGGGTCGCCAAGCTAGACACCGATGCGACATTGGGCGCCGACACGGGTCGCTCGAAGTCGGCGCTCCAATGGACGCCACGCAGGCCGCTCCGCACAATTCGGGCGACAGCATCGCGGTATCTGCCGCCGGGTCTAGCTCTGCTGCCACATCGAAGGCACCGCAGTCCGCACTGCCCATTGGCGCAGGCAGTGCAAGCAGCTGCGGTGTAGCTGGAGTGGCCGCAACCACAGCATCCTCACGAGCTACCCTATTCGCCTCCCCATCTGCGAAGTCGATCTGGACCATATGCGGCGGAGAAAGGGGGTCTGCCAGCACCGCCCAAATCTCTAGAGAGTGCCGGTGAAGACGGACCCACGACGATGGAGGCATCGAGCTTATCTATCATAGGGTCGATCTAGGCGGGAAGCCCTATGCCCTCGCACATCGCAAGCGCGAGCGGGTCAGCGTTGTCGTCGAAGTGAGGAGGCACGATGGCGTTGACCCTCGTCAGCAGCTTGCCACGGCGGCACCGGCGCCGATGACGGGCACCATCGGTGCCGCCCACAATCTCCTGCGCGGCTCCATCCGCGCCACCGCCTTGGACGACGAATGCCTCCACCTTGGGACGTTCACTAACGTCACCCAGAAGTGAAGCTACCGGCTGACTGCGGAGATACCGCGTTGACAAGTCGATGCGGTTGCCACCTTGGCACCACGGACGGGGCGCCTCTCCAACGAGGTCGTAGGCGTGTGCTGCGGTGGAGCACGGCTGCACGCCCTTGCCCGATGGCCGGTGTCCTAGCAACAGAAACAGCATGACGGAGAGCGACATTGGATGGCGATGTGGTCGCACGCGAGGCAGTTGAAGCAGCGACCCACGAGGTCCGACGGTACTGGACCGTGGCGCTTGGGTGCCACTCTCACAGGGCAGCGTCGGCGACGACGACTGACGACCCTCTGGAACCCATCGGCGTCAATGTTGGACCCACAGCTAGGCTGCCTAGGCACGTCGGGCACCCCTTGCCAAACACTGCGGACCAATGCAGGCTGGTGCACCGGGACCCTCGATGCCTACTGCGTTCCAAGGCGACGCTGCACAGGCACTCGCACAGACTACGGCGGAGTAGCCTCACGGCCAGCCGATGGGCTGGACCAACGTCTCTGGCACCGCCGCTGACGCCGCGTTTTTCTTGCAATGCGTTGCGTCGCATTCACGGCCCCCGCCAAAGGCGTCGACGTGGTCCGGAGAGCCTTGCGAGCAGCGTCCAAATAAGACGAACACGTGGCCACTAGAGTAGGCTCGTCGTCGGAACCGCCCACACCGGAGTCCGCATCCGCCCGTCGCTTGGCCTTCGATCGCCCCACCGAGCTGCCCCTAGGAAAGAAGGGGGCAGCGTGTGGCGAGAGTGACGGCCTCGGAGATGAGCCACCAGCCGGCCGTGGCGGCGGCACGTCTTCATCGTCATCATCTTCTTCGTCTTCGTCTTCTGGAACTTCTTCAACGACGACCACCTCCATGTCCACTACGGCAGCCTCAGCAGGCCACCGGCGGCGCCGGCGGAGGGGGCCTCTGCGCGCCGGTCGGCCGTGGGTCCTGCGAAGGCCCAGCTGCGCCAGTCCCTGCAAGGGCCAGCCCAGCGAAGGAGCCTGGCTTGGCCAACGACGGGGACGGACGGGCGTCCACAGGCACCAAGGCCCCCAGGGTGTGCTTCAGCGGCAACAGAGTGGAGGCGTCAATGGAGGGGGTGGCTGACGCTGGCAGCAGTGGGGAGCAGCAGCCCCCCTCGGCAACGACCTCGAACCCCAGCCGTACATCCATGGCGGGCACCAGAGATTGGGGTCGCCGGCAGCACGGAGGGCTGCAGACCGGCGGAGGTGTTCCGGCAACTGTGGAGGCTTGGGGTGGCTGCACGACGACGGGCGGTGGTGAGCCTGCGGCTGTGGAGGCAGGAAGCGGTGGCATGGCAGCGAAAGTCCCGGCTGCCGCGGCATCCCCAGGAAGCGACGAATCCGGCACAACCTGCCCATGGATCGATAGATCAGGTAGCAAGGGGCTCGGATCTGGTGTTGGGACGGAAGGATTGGGGCCTGGATGGAGGATTGGCGAGGAGGAGGTGGCGGCGGCGCCGGTGTCGCTCGAGCAAACCAGCGGATCGGGGGGGTTTCATCCGACCGTTAGACAGAGCTTTGCTTTTCCCTACTAAGGAAGGAATTGATCTTATCTTTCATAATAATACCAGGTTAATAAACCAGGAGGATCCTTATAAATAAAACCTGGAGGATCGCAATTGGAGGGAATTAGCACCCTCCATAAGCAACCGTAGAGAAGGAAAATGACTGGCCTTAGACGGAGGAAAGAAAGAGGTAAAGATACTGCTTTTCAGAATTGCAGGAAGAAGCTGCTGCTCCTGCAGCTTTCAGCTTTCAGCTTTCTGCTGCTCCTACAGTATTTTGCACTTTGCTGAGAGCAAAGAAGCACAGCAGCTGCTTCTAGTTGAGATGTGAGATGCCTCAGCACCAAAGCTCAACTCAAAGGTGCTGTTTTGAGAATATCAGTGCAAGGGCCCTTTTGGACTGTGGGATTTTATTTTATTTTTTTTGAATCTAGCAGGTTCTTTTTATGAAATTGAATTAATTCTTGTAAAATTTCTACATGAATTCTGTAAAATTTCTGCATTCTAAAGGGGCTCTCATAGGTGCCAAAGGTTTTCTGACGTTTTTAGGACAGCTTAAACAGGGTGGGAAAAAACTCATGTGCCCCTCATTCAAGCCTCTATTAATCGCACTGACGCAATCAAATCTTGCCTTGTTTAGATATCCGATACCATAAATGACAATGTTGAATTATGGCTATTCAAATGGATTAGGTTAATTTTGAAAACCAAAAGTTATTATTAATACATGGACAGAACAGAAGTGGTTGTGTCTAGTGTACAGTAATAACAAAAACATATTTGGTATGTACATGCATCCAACTTTACGGTTACTGGTCGACTAATCCCACTTACAGTAACTCCTAAATGCATATACAGTAACTCCTAAATGCATACATGTAGTACTATGTTTATGGAAATTACAGGTTGACTATCCACTTTGGATCCATCCACAGAACATGTACATGACTGACTACTTTCCACGCCTAATCGAAACCTGAACAAAACCTAAATAAAACACAACAAATCCACACACGGTTTCCAGTTCTTGAGAAGGCATCAAGATTCAAGCAGCAGCCAGTTCAGCATTAAGGCTTTGCAGATTGCTAGGCCGCAGCTGCACGGCGTCGCCTTGGCACACGGCCACACAGGCACTAGAATATGGTGCAGCTGTTGGTGCCGTCTCCATGGCGTGGCACCACCATAGTAGTCTGCCCCTGCTTTCCAGAGGAGGAAGAGGAGTGATCCATGGGCTGGTAATCGTGCCCCTCCACCATCGGGGAGCAATTGGCCAGATGGCTGCGCGCCACCGCCTGCGAGTAGCTGCTGACCGCGGCGCCGCCGGCCCCATAGCCATAGCTAGCCGCTCATAGGGGACCGCGGTAGTAGTCGTAGAAGTACGGGCTGGTGGGCGCCGCCGCCTCGAACCTGTCGTGCGTCCTCAGCTCCACGATCTCTGCCTCGCCCACCTTCTTCTTGAGCCTCTTCAGGAGATAGTTCGAGTCCACGCCATTGCCGATCACCAGCAGCAGGTTCTTGTCACCACCGGCCAGCGTCACGGACTCCACTCCTGCTCCAAGAGGAAAAAGAGTCATTGTCTGGTATCAATGATGATAAGCAGGATGGTAGTTGGTAGCTTCTGAATTCTCATTACAAACAAGAACAGAGCACGCATCAAGCATACCGCTGCAGGCTGCCGCCACCTTAATTGCCTTGGAATGGCACTTGTCGGATTTCACTTGAATTCGTATTATGATCTCCTTCTGAAAAAAGAAAATATGACAGGTGCCTAAATATTTCTGAACATGCTCAAGAAAGAAAATCTGAAATACAGTACGTGCAAGACTACGAGAGAAGCACAAAATTAAAGGAAGCTGGGGAGAAGATATTTACCCTCATGGTTCGTTCTGCTTTACTGCTATGTTTTGTGGCTGAGCCTGAGCTCCCAAGGTAGCTAGGAGCCGCTTTGTGGGGATGCTGGGAAACGAAAGAGAAGCGTGTGCTTTCTGTCAAGTACTGTCAGACAGGACGAATTGTAGTATGCAAATAGCAGCCACTTGTGAGAACGGCACTGCTACTTGGTAGGCAAAACAAGTGTAATTATCGATCGATAAATAAACCTCTCATTGGCGAGATATTTAGACAATGACTTTGACACAAGAGGCTTTGCCGGTGGTTTTTATCTCCATTTCCCAAATTGGAGGTTTTTATGTTCAATCTTGGATGATGGAGGCCCAACCAACATCATGTAATTATCAAGGCCCACACACTGGCTGTGTTGGCGGAGGCACAAGAAGGCCCACCAAACTCTTTTTTTTTTTAATTGCCCACCAAACTCTATTTTAGCCAAACTATTGAGATGGTTGTCTGTAAAACGATCCGTGCCCGTGCGATGCGAAAAGAACTTCACAAGACAAGACAACAATTTTCAATTCACTGGCTTTTAGTAGTACCGTTCAATATTAAATGCAAGATAAAAACAGTGAGCCTTGTTTTACGTGATGAAAAGATCTTGACAATTGAGTTTTGCTTAAATGGTTAATTCCTCGTGGAGCGCGCCACCCGAACATGAATTAGTCTTGTCTTAGCATAACATAAAGTAGTCTTGCCTTAGCATTAGTGCTCTCATTTTTCTACATTATTTATTCAAAAAGAATGGCATTTAATTAGTGTTACGCAATGTGACCATTACAAATTACAATGAAACACCTATGGTGAATTGGCGACACTATATCAAAATTCAAAACAGCATAAAGAATGCACCATATTTAGTTACATGAAAACAAAATGTGTCTCTAATGTATTGGTCTAAAAAAAAAGAGACCTTCTGAGAGCATATATCATAGGTGTGGCTCAAAAAACACGTCTAGACGTATTGGTCTCTAATGTATTGCTCGTGAGTAAATCGGAACCCCACGCTTCGCGTGGGAAGGAGAAAAGAGGGTGGCAAAACAAAAGAGTAAAAAATGAACGGCAGCAGGTTTCACGTGAACAGTAACAGGTGGGTGGTACAGTGACGGGACCCCCTTAGTATTACAGTGAGGTTTAAAGAATCTCTATTTTATTAGATATAATAATGGAGGAAATCTTCCGCCTCTGTACCAACTAGGGGTTTTAAATTGTATGCACTAACCCTTCAGTGGAGACGTGGAGCTGGAATTTCACCATGGCATCCAACGTGATTTCAAATTAAAAGAACATCATGTGCACACATTGAATGAGCAAATCATGTGCATCGTCTCACTATGAGAGCTTGCCTAGCATACTTTAGGATTTATGTTTTCTTTTGCAAATAACTTTTCCACAGGACGGAGCTAAGCTTTAGGAGTTACCATTATCACTTCTGAAATCGTAATAACACATTTGTGGTTGTACACATTTAGTTGAAGGAACTCACCATAGTTGTTGAATTGTTTATTTGCTGGTAATTATTTGAGCTCTCCTTTCCCGATCTAGGTGATGGTGTTATTAGTGAAGCATCCGACTCCTCATCTGACCGCCCGAATAGTTTTTTAAGATAAAGTGGCAGCGAAAAATACTTGAACTTAGAAACAGAGCTTGTCTGCAGTCCAAAAGTAAATATGTTAGAATCAGAACCCTCCGTCCAAAAAAATATAAGGATTCCTATGATTTAAATTCTTTTTCTTAAAAATATAAATCTAAGTACTCACTAGGTTCAACCTTCTAATTTCATCAATCAAGACCTATTCACCATTTAACTGTTGCACCAATCAAAAACTAGTTTACTAGCATTAATGAGGAAATTGTTGAGTGTTTTCGTGTCCTGCTTAATTTGTCTTATACTTGTTTTATGGTGGGGCTATTTTCCCTTCCCCAGACCCCGCAGTGCGGGAGCTTACGGCACTGGGTACGCCCCTTTTACTTGTTGTATGGTGGGAGATGTGAAAAAACAAAGAAAAAACAAGGGAGAAAAGAGTAATTACGCCGCTTGAGACTGATGCTTCACTGGTTTCCATTTCAACACCGCTTGAGACTGATGCTTCACTGGTTTCCATTTCAGCAAACCTATCAATGATGTCGCGTATACAAGGCCTCTTACTTGGGTCACGATGCATGCAGCCTTTCCCCATTTCAATGCATAGTATTACTTGACGGTAAGCTGTTTCCAACGCTGTGTGTCCCAAAGATGTATCTGATTCCAACCTACTCCTCCAGACTCCAAGCACCTATCAATTTGTATAATATAGATGTGATTAATGATAGGGGCATATGGATTGAATATCATATATGCCGAATACTCAATTGATACACAGAGAACAGATCAACTCATGAAATTGACATGCATGAAAAAGCAAGAAGTTTGCAGTGCAGGAGACAAATAATGCAAAATCATACAGCAGCGTGATGGGAAGACATTAAAGAAAGTTGCACTATGCGGAGTTATCTAACTCACTCTCCCGACAGTCATGATGGCGACACACGCTCAGCAGGCTGCAGTGGCCAGTTCGTGGTAGCATGGCTCAGAACCACGCAACAGGGGTTTTACCCTAGCGTGGCAACCGCTAGATCTGTGTGTGTCGGGTCAGTGGTGGTCGCGTGCAGTTGATGTGGACTGTCCCATAGGCTAGCAGGGGCACATCGACCCGGTTTTGGTTCTTTCTGAGCAGATCTCAAGGACAGGGCCATGTGCACACCAGCAAGTGGTATCCATGGTCTAACTCATGGAAGGTGGTCACCAAGCTGCTGATGGAGATGCCTGCAGGCACCGTTGTTCTATTTGGAGGCACCAATTCATACTCCTCCACTGTTGGAGACTACTCAGGTTTGGGAAAATTTTCTGATTCTATTGCTCTGCCTCAAAGGGCTGGGGTATGTTACATATATAGACCAAGTGGTCTTTGCTTACAAATAAAGCTACCTACTAAAGTGATAAAGCAGTGTAACAACTAAAGTGGAAGGATATATAGTGTTTTTGAGTAATCAAGTTTCCCCTAAATTTGTATTGTGCAAAATATGCCCTCAAGAAGGATAACATCCGAAATGAAAATGAAAGTGACATGTTGGACATGAATCATTTATCTTAAATGATTTGATAAAATTGCTCTTACACTTTCTATGTTAGGGTGGTCGTTGTGGCCAGCCACCATGTGCATGATTATAACACCCAAACTGTATATGTCAGATTTTAAGCTGATTGCTCCGTCTTCATGATATTCTGGTGCCATATAGTCCCTACACGAAAATTAACAATTAATATATATAGGGATCCAGAGAATAAACTCAGATGTTGTTTATGAAAACAATGGAGTGTTTATTTGGCATATAACTAGCTTACAGTAATGTAACAATTTCTTGAGTTGCAGTTGACTTATCTTCACCCAACAATCTTGAATAAGCATAATCTACTATTTTTGGCACCATGTTAGCATCAAGTAGTATATTCTCTGGTTTGAGGTGCAAATGGATAATACTATTTTTATGAAGATAATCCAAGCCCTGACATATTCCTTTGATTATTTGATAACATGTGTGCCATTCGAACCCACAAGATTCTTCTGCACAAGTAAAGATAATCCTTAGAACTTTGAGTCTTCTTTACCATCAAAAGCATAAAGTCCTAAAACCCTTGAACATTATCTAACAACAGTTAATCTTTAAATTTTAGTTTTTTATAACATTATGCTTATTTCACAGAGGAAATGAGTTGTTATACTGCTGTACTAGACTTTTTATTTAATAGGTAAGACAGAAATTTACTACATCTCATTATTATCTATATCAATAATAAGAGCAATTCCAACAGATTACTTATCTCATCCCCAAACCAAAAATATACAGTATAAGAGATTGTGATTGCTCCAACAGATTACTCATCCTATCCCCAATACCTAAAAGTTTTAAGTAATTACTCAAAATATGCCCCCTTCCTCAAATGTAGGATACTCATCCTCTCTCCCCGATTCACTTTAAAAGTATTGGTAGTTGAGGAGAAGAAGAAAAGATAATATTCATACCAGTAATATGCCTCCTGAGGCTTCCATTGTGCAGATACTCAAAACACAGCAACATATATTGTTGTTCTATACCCACTACGCTTCCCCAATTTTTTATAGCGTTAGGTTGCGGTTCCCAGTAGCCCAAAAACCGTACTATATTGCTGTGCTTAAGTGTCATTAAACAATGAAATATATAAGCCAAATCTACAGTTCCACGTGGCCCACATAGTCTTTTCACGGCAATAATTCCATCTCCAAGGATTCCCTATTTATCAACAATTGTTAGTATAAAGACAAGTATTTGGCGAAGCCTTGATACTTAATTTTTATGAACTTGTAATTGAGAACAGAGGCACCTTGTAAACCATCCCAAATCCACCTTGATCAACCTCTTGTTCAGTAGAGAAATTATTTGTGATGTCTTCCAAAAGTGAGAAGTCAAGAGTTGTCGGCTCTGCACTTTCATCCCGTAATATGCTTACCAACATATTATGTTTACTATATTCATCTGTCAATTATAGGAAACAATAATTATTCTGTAAAATAAGACAGCTAGGTACGCTTATATTTGGAATACCATCAAAGGAAATTTGATGCATAAAAGTCGCAAGCATATAAATTTTGCAGAACGGTTAGGTATGCTAATTAACACGGCCATAGGGCCAACTTCGATATAGAACCACACAGTGGAACAGGAGTGCCAGATTGAACAGTGAATTTTAAAAACCTTATCTGACACGCCCTAAAATAGACCTTCAATAACCACAACACAAGTAAATGTTGTTCAACCTAAGAAGATGTGACTGTTCTGTCAAATTTATAGCAGATTTCAAATAATAATCAGATTCAAGCAAAAAAAATGGATATACTGAAACTTGTATTTATTATGTGCTCCCTATTGTGCCACTCCTCCGACAAAGCTACCTGATTTATGGTGATATGGAGTCCCAGGAGCTGGTGGAAGATCAAATTCTCTAGATAACCTGAAAAAGAATAGTCTTAGTTCTTTAAGACATTTTGAGACATGACAAGAAAATTACTGTTTTTCCAAAAAGGTATGTGGTCAAATTTTGTGACCCTTAGTTGAGTTTGGCTGGAAAGCTAAAGCCATCACTGGAGCATAGATAGAAATCTGATTGGTCGTAAATGAGCTACTTTACATTTTTTTTAACCCATAATTTAATAGATAGATAGGAATATTGGATATGAATAAATTAGGGACTATGTGATGGAGGAAGGTTATCATCACACTATTCGCACAAATAGTAACTCCTGTCCAGTTCATGCTAGGCTCAAGTTAGGTTGTTAACGTGCCTGTGCATTGCAGCAGCCCTTAATACATGTTAGACTCGGACTCCATACTTTTTTTTCACAAAAACACAAAAGAGCTGTGTATCATTATATTAAGAAGAAGAAAAAGGGTTTTAACCCAAGCACCAAACAACCAGACACACACCACCATACTATCGTTGAACGCAAGTTGTCGTATGAGTACGAGTCGTGAGTCATGGAGGGTGTAAGGGCATTTTGGGAAGAAAAAACGGTCAGAAGGATACCTTCGTTATTTATTTAATATTACATTTAGATTTAGATATAGATATAGATACATGACTAGATAGAGGGTACTCTCTGTTTAGAGTTAAATTGAGACCCGTACAGATACATCCAGCCTCCATCTCAATCTAAAATGTGGGCCCCACAGCGATCAAAGGAAGATCGGTTTATCCTCTTGGTCTGCCCCCCATACATGTCTCTAGTTCATCTCGCTCTCGCCCATGACATCGGCTTCCTCAAGCAAAGTGCTTCGGCCTTCCACCCAGAACTGATTGTGCCATCACTGCCGCCTTTAACCACCATAGCAAGGCCAATGAGATATTCCACCTCCTTTCCCCTCCAATACTCCCCTGCCTCCACCACCATCCCCACTCAGCTAATTGGTGCAGAGATGACAGTAAGGAGTTCCCTCTCCTTCCTTTCCCCACTCCTCAGCCTCCACCAACACTACTCCTGATCTGATCTACCGCACTGCAACCGTGACCACTGCTAACTACTGCAATCTCTTTTTTCAATTTTTATAGAATTTATCTTGTTTTCTAGAGTGTCTTATGAGACGTGGAGGCTCTGTTGGGAACCTCCACTTAGTAATAGTAAAGAGGGTCCATGAAAGAAGAATTACCAAATAAGAACCTGTACCTGCTATCAATGTGTTTGTCCACATATTTCGCGCAAGCTTTCTCTACAATCTCATGTTCACCTGATGAACCTTCATGTCGCCTCAGCTGAAACTTATCTAAAGAAGGATATTCTTCCTCTATGAAATCTACCGGCCGTGAGTTAAATCTAGGGCATCTTGGGTGCTTTTTAATGATATCCTCAAACAATAACTTGACAACCCTCCAGTCAGATTCATCAGCACCTGGGAGGACCCCAATTCGTCCAACGACCTCCTGAAGGTTTAACAGGTGCTCAATGCCATGCACTCTGTTATGGTTCTTGCCTCTATGGGCATTGAAACAAAGCTTGACCCTTTGAAGATTGGGCATGGCTCCTGCCTGAAAAGCCAAACACATCACACCACATGTGAATTTGAAATACTTGAGAGCTCGGAATGCCATGGTGCTGAAGACAATAGTTCCAGTCAGAGCTCTCCTCACATACAGTGAGAAAACTGTGAGGGAAGGTAATCCAGAGATGTTACTAATATCATTTCCGTGCAGTTCTTTAACCACAATTTTCAAAATGCGAAGTTTGTGCAGTTCACCAAACCAAGTAGGCAGTCTGGAAAAGAAGCAAATTGGTGCCGACAACTCAAGTCTCCGAAGAAAGATGGAAGGAGAGGAGATACCGCTCGAAATATTAAACAAAATGGCTGTTCTTAAAGCATCAGGAGTCACGGTGAGAGATTTGAGATTGCAAAGTTTCCCAAGAGAAAAAACAAGAGGTATCAACTTTCTCTTCAGGTGGTCACTGGACAGAACTGCAGAACAGGTTAGATGAAGATGCCGAAGGTTTGTCAGCTGTCCTAAGCTCTGTATATTGTCTTCAGAGTTACATATGAGGTCAAAATACAATAGTGTACTTAGAGATTTGATGTGGCCAATCCCATCTGGTAACTTTGTTGCATCTCGGAGACCAAGATGCAACAAACTCGGAAGATGGACAATATCCAATGGAACTGCAGATAGTCTTGCATCTATCTCTAGTGTTTCCAAATAATATAGCCCTTGCATCTGGGCTGGTAGTTCAACCATGATATCACCTGAAATTTTCAAATATCTCAGTTGAAATAATATGCAAATCCTTGAGAGGTTCAAACTCATGTGTCCATCATGACTGCCCCAAAATTCAAGGACTAGAACTCGGAGATGCTTAAATTCCACAACCGGAGGCAAACACTTAATGAATCCAAAGAATCCAAGTGATCGCAATTGTGACATTGTTATTCTTGCTGGTTGCTTTGCATACTTGGCACTACTGAATCGGAAGGACAGTCGATGGGCCTTTGTAGAAAGTCCTGTTATTGGTTGAGAGTAATCTATTGCAGCAATAAATTCCTCTTCCTTGGAATTATGATTAATGAGATCAAATATAATATGGTGCACTGTACATGACAACACCTCATCATTGTAGTCAATTTTCATAGGTTGGACCATTCCCCTATTGACAAGCTCCTCAAAATAGCCCTCTGCAGTTTCCTCTCTGTCTTTTCCTCCTGCTGCATTAATAAAACCTTCAGCTATCCATTGCTTCACCAGATGACCCTTCCACATTATGTAACCCTCTGGGTACATACTGAAATAAAGCAGGCATGTCTTCAAATGACGAGGAAGACTATTGTAACTAAGGTTTAGTATTTTTTTCTGGATCTCTTCAGCTGTATGACTTCTATTAAGAATGGAGCATAAACAATCATGTACATGGTACCATAGATCTGAATAGTCTATGCTTGCTAAAAGACCAGCTACATGGATGAGGGACAGTGGAAGACCGAAACATTTTCTTATAATACCATATGAAACTTCTTTCAGTTCATCAGGGCATTGTTGTTCAGAGCCAAAAACTCGATTGAAGAATAAGTATCCAGAGTCTTGAATGCCAAGAGGTTTCAGCTTCAAAATATTATGTGCCATATAACCGCAAAACTTGAGAACTGCATTCATGTTTTCTGTAGTTGCTACAACTCTACTGCAATTATTTCCCCCTGGAAAAGCACCTCTTACAATGTCCCATGCTGTTTCTTCCCATAAATCATCAATTACAATTAAGTACCTGTAAAAAAAAGTTAATATTACAAGTATGATATATCAGGTAAATGTCTATAACAACCAGATGAAGATAATAAAGTATCTAGATAAGTATGGTGTTCAAATTTGAATAAATGAGAGAGAGCAAAACAAGTTTGCTATGTCACTCAGATTCATCCATGAATCTGTAACACTTAGAACTAATAACCCGTGCAGAGGCATAAGTTGGACCAGTAGGAAAAATCAAGCTCTACAGCTTAGATTACACATAGGGTGTGGGTAAGTGTTCCCAAAAACGATTTCCTGCATCTTAGACCATATGTAGTAGAAAACAGTAATCCCAGTAAAATTTCACATGATAGTTGGTGCAGTTGTGCATAAGGTAGTTAGTGACACCATTCTAAATTGGATCAACATGCTTCTGGTAGAGTCAAACCACAAGTATTTTGGACAGTAAGATCTGAGATACAAGAGGCTTCCTCTTCGCAAAACTGTTTAACCTACTTAATAATATCAAGAAGTGGGTCCATTAAGCCCTTGTAATAACTTTGACGCCTGAGAAAGCTAAAAATAAAGTGGCAGACAAAATACCTCTTATCTCGGAGTTGTTCCTGAATAATGTCAATGAGGCTCTGCACTGTACCGGCAACAGAGGGTAGTTGGTGATCTGGCTGAACTTGGGAAAGAATGCCCCCAAGAAACCTTCTCATATCAATCTTGCGTGAAGCATGTACAAATGCATACAACTCAAATTGGCCTCTAAGTTCACGGAAAATTTCTTTGGCAAGAGTGGTCTTACCAACACCTGCAGGTCCGAAAATGGAGACTACTTTCAGCTGCTGCTCGGCTTCCCCAGTAAGCATTTCAATCAGTTTCATCCTGTTGGCCTCGATTCCGACAAGATTGGCCGCATCTCCATACAACGCCGGAGCCCGGCGGTGCTGAGTAATCATATTCATATGGCTTGGGCTGGAGCAACAAGCCTCAAGCTGGTACCTTTCGAGCCGCTCGGTCGCCTGCAACAGTAGATCCCTCAATTGGGCGATCTTGGCAATCCTTGTGCTGCGCCTCGGCGGCGCCGGAAGCAGAGCAATCTTCACGCGACCAACCCTATGTCTGCTGACGGCTCTTATCTTGGCACCGGCATCTGTGCGCATAAGCATCAATTCGTCGACGAAGTCTTCCACATGGTAAGACAGTTCCCGCGCCTCCTCCATCCAGCACTTAGCCCTGGCGCTGGGAGATTCCAGCATAGATAGATCCACCAGGGCGGAGCTTACTTCTTCTAGATCTTGCTTGAGGAGTCCGATTCCGTCCTTCACCCTCTTCCGCAGCCGGGATTCGGGAGCTAGCAGTAGATCGAGCTTCCTGAGAACAGGGCCCATGGCTCCCATGGAGGAACTTACTGCAGCCTCCATTTCCCCAGGTAAGAAATTTAGGGAAGAAGCAAGGAATTTTATTGCGCCATCTCTAGCCCTGCAGAGGCAAATAAACTAAAAACTCTCTGTTGCAGTCAAAAGAAAAAAGAAGAAAAATAGCAGGGAAACTCTGACGGAGGAAGGTGGTGGATGAATGGTGTATACAGCAAATGGGACAATAGCAGCGCTACCAGATTATTGAGAGCACGACCAATCCAAGCTGGTTCAACTGGGTGGATGAATGGTGAGATACCAAGCTGGGTCAACTACCTTTCGTTTTCATGTAGAAAAATATAATCACAATTATTTGAGAGCACGACCAATCCAAGCGCACAGTGGTTGGTATTAGTTCCGTAAAAGAGTTACAGCCGAGGTAAGCACTATAATTTTAATACAACTAGACACTCAATGACAATGACCCAATACAAGACAACCATACTCCATATTTTTCTATCACATAGACGTTGGGATACTCCTTCTCTATCTCCTCCACAGGTCGCTTTCATTCCTCGAGGAAGAAGTTTAAGCCCGATGGTAGCGTTGACTTTAGGCTTGGCTTCTGGCTTTGTTCCTCCAATTTAAACAGTGGAGGAAAAAAACACGCTACCGCTGAAATTTGTTAGCCTAACAAATTTTCCTTCCCATTGCCTGGACCAACAAATCAGACTTCCACCGTGCACTCGGTCATGGGCACAAGCCCAATGCCGCCGCCTGCAAGAGCCTCCTCGGCGCCTCCTCGGCAACAGCCTCCTCCCCCCCCTCCCCCACCCCACATTGACAGCCTCGCCAAGCATGGCCCTCGACCGCGCGGCGCTGGTGCGGTTGCCCGACACGATGGCATGTACTGACGGGGCATAGCCATCGCGTTGGCCATCCCCGGCGCTACAAGCCCGCCCTAGAGTGGCAAGCCCTCCTCAGCGCAGCGGCCATGCATCCCCACCGCTGACATCGTGCATCCTTGCACGCCATCTCCCACCCTGGCCTCTACTCCATCTGTCTATCGGAAGAAGAACATGAGAGAGAGAATGGCACGTGGGGCTCACCTATCATTCTGTGCTAGGATTGGTTTGGGTAGCCTATTTTATATGGTATTGCTAGAGTTGGTAGAAAAAAATATAGATATTAGGAAAATGGGTGGCTTCCTAGACAGATAAATACATAATCTGTTTTAGTTTTAGGTAGTACTACTGAAAATGCTCTAAGGGTTGATACCAAGAAGAAAGTTGACGATTTCTTTGTACATATTCACCTGTCACTAGAATGAATACTATTCGAGTGCTTCTCGTTCAACACTATTCGAGTGCTTCTCATTTATCAAATGGACATGAAGGCAACTTTTCATTATAGGGAGTTGGAGGAGGAAATCTATATGGATCACTTTGATGGGTTCATACTAAAAGGTAAAGACTGGTAAGTTACTAAAATCTTTGTATGTCTTGAAATAAGTTCCTAAGCAATAGCATGAGAAGTTTGACAGAACTTTATCCTTTGTGGGCTTTGCCATTAATGACGTTGATAGGTGTATGTTTTGTCTCCACGGTGGAGGTGTTTCTATTATATTATGTTCGGATGTTGATAATATTATGATTTTTGGTACAACCATTGATGTGATCATTGAGGTCAAGTTTTTTCTATCAAAAAAATTTGATAGGAGAAAATGATATGATTCTAAACATCAAGTTGGCTAACGATGAGAGTACGATTGCTTTGTTGCAATCTGGGTCAGTTTGGCTTCATGGATAGTAGACAAATTGAGGTACTATCATGTTATCGGTTCACTTATGTACCTAGACCAAACGTCCTTTTGCTGTCAGCAAATTGAGTAAGTAGGTCTAAAAAAAGCAAATTGAGTAGGTTGATGTCCAACCCAGGTGATGATCATCGCCAAACACTTGAAAAGGGTTTATGTTATCTTAAAGTTAAAATGAGCTATGGGATCACTATTATGGGTACCTAGTTGTGGTTGAGGGATATAATGATTCGAACTAGATATCTAATGCTAGTGAGTTCTACGCCACAAGTGGATATGTCTTTACTCTTGAAGGTGGTGCAATGTCATGAAGGTCTTGCAAACATACCGTTTTGACAAGATTAACCATGGAAGCAAAACTAACTGCTTTAAATACAACTACTTTAAAGACACAATGGTTATGTGAGCTCTTATTGGACTTTGCCGGTGGTTCAAAAAACTAATATCGTCTATCTTACAAATTGTGACAACCAAATGGTGATTGTTAAGGTGGACGGTGCAAAAGATAATGTGAGGTCAACAAAATGCGTTAAAAGATGCTTGAAGTCTATCTAAAAAAATGAGAAAGTCTGGAGTAATAAAAGTGGCTTATGTTTAAATAGATAAATACCCGTCGAATCTCTTTACAAAAGGGCTATCACAAAATATGATAGAACATACATCGAGGAAAATGGGTACGAGACTCATGTGAATTTACATAGTAATAAACTAACCTTTTTTTTATTGGAGATCACATGACTAAGGACATGAGAAGAACAAGTTATTGGTAACTCGAAGAGAATAATCAATAGCCCTCTCGAAGTGAAGATTGGATACTCAAAAAGTTATAAAACAAGTAAGCGGCATGTCTTAGTGTGCTTTATTGAGTTTAACAAGCAAAGTTTGAGGATTTAAATGGACGATTTATAAGTTTAGAGACAAGAATGACATATGTGAACAAGTCTATGGACCTAAATAGTTGATTTTGTGAGTTTAGAGACCGAGACGATATAATTGAATAAACAGGACCACCAAGGGACTTTATCTAATTTATACAGGGGCAGTTGGGCAATGAGTATAACTGGGGGCAGGCGCTCTGGCAAAAATCTCTCCACATTTTCCAAGGAACCGCACGATGGGGGGAGAACTGGATACTATGGTTATGATCTACTCTCCTCTATATGCCTGGTGGTAGCTAATCTCTTCCGGGACCAGTAGTTGATGCTAGATCAGTGAACTCTAGCAAGGTGAGAAACAGAGATGGAGGCTGCCCTGTTGAGCGGGTTCATCAAAACCATCCTGCCGAGGCTCTTCTCACTGGTAGAAGGCAAATACAAGCTGCACACGGGCCTCAAGAGCGACATCAAATCCCTGGAGAAAGAGCTCCGTATGATCGTTGCTACAATCGATGAACAGATATCGCTGGGGAGGAAGGATCAGGGAGCTGTGCTGAGCCTGTCGATCGACGAGCTACGTGAACTGGCTCACCAAATCGAGGACTGCGTTGACCGCTTCCTGTACCAAGTGACCCGGGAGCAGCAAGCATCCTTGCTTCGCCGGGCCGTCCGGTCGCCGAAGACTCTGTTGTCCCGTCAGCGGCTTGCCGCCGAGGTCCAGCTTCTCAAGAAGATACCGGAGGAGGCGCACCAGAGGGAGAAGAGGTACAGGGTCTACGGCGGCCTTTCCTCCTCTACCCGGCACGCTGAATCTTCTTGTTCGTCTGGATCTGATCCGCACACGCTTCAGGCCGACCTCGTCGGCATCGACGGTCCCAGGGACGAGCTTGTGCAGCAGTTCGCAGAGGAGGCGGAGGGCCTAGTAAAGCAGCTCAAGGTGATCTCCATCGTCGGGATCCATGGCTCCGGCAAGACTGTTCTTGCCAGGGAGGTCTACGAGAGCGACGTCGGCCGGCAGTTCAGTCTGCGGGCGTGGGTTTCTGCTACTGACAGGGGGCCGAGAGAGGTGCTCATGGAGATCCTCCAAAAATTTGGCAGGCCAGTGGTGGATAGCTCTAGTGTTGACCAGCTTACGGTAGATCTCAGGAAGCACTTGGGCGAGAAAAGGTAAAAATCTTCTTTTTTTCTTGTATCTTATTTATTAGTTGTGCAGTTTGTTCATGAACCCAAGTACGGATTTTCATGCCCAAATTGCCTCTTCGAACTCTGAAGTAGCACTGAAGACTTTTGGGGTTCATAAAGTAGTCTTTTTGGTGATTTGCATACATTTCTCATGTTATTTTATTTACTTCTAATTTAGAGTTTAGAATAGAATAGTATTTATCTTGAAATTTATGAGATTCATGTTCTGTACACCTATTTCTACGCCAAAACATAAGGCATTCAAACTATGAGTTAATTTTGTCTGAACTTTGAACCGAAGAGCAGACACCCACTGTAGTACTGATTGGGTAGTAACAAGAAACAAGTGCTCACCAACTAATTAGAAAGAAATCCGTGCTTACACAACATACTGATTGTTGAGGATGGAGACTATGTTTGCTCTCTGCACATTTTGATTATGCCATTGTCGGTTGGCAATTTCTCTTTTGTAGGTATTTCATAGTAATTGATGACATGCAAACTGATCAGTGGAGTATCATTGAAGCTGCCTTCCCAGAAGATAATGTTGTTAGCAGCAGAGTAATGGTGACAACAACTATCCAGTCAGTGGCTAATGCTTGCAGCTCTTCTAATGGTTATGTGCACAAAATGAAAAGACTTGGTGATAAACACTCAGAGCAATTGTTTACCAAAAAAGCTTGCCCCACGAAATATTCAGGTTATACTCGACCAGAATCAAAAGAAGTTCTGAAGAAATGTGATGGCCAACCACTTGCTCTTGTTACCATGGGCCAATTCTTGAGGAAGAATGGTTGGCCCACAGGACCCAACTGTGAAGATGTGTGTAGAGATCTTAGACGTCATTTGGAGCAGGATGATACATTGGAGAGAATGCGAAGGGTGCTTTTCCACAGCTTCTCTAGTCTTCCTGGCCATGGTCCCAAAGCCTGCCTTCTATATTTTGGTATGTTTCCATGTGATCATCCCATAAAGAGGAAGAGGCTGATGAGGCGATGGTTAGCAGAGGGGTTTGTAGAAGCACAACCTTTATCTAGTGAAAATTTCAACACCCTCATAGACCGGAACTTTATTGAGCCCGTCAGCATACGTAATGATGATCAGGTAAAGACATGCAAAACATATGGCATGATGCGTGAGTTCATTTTGCTAATGTCCACCTCCCAGGACTTCATCACCCTACTTTCTGGCAATAAAGTTGAACGCAAATATGTGCGTCGGCTTTCCCTCCATCACCATAGTTCTACAAGTGGCAGCTCTTTGGACATTGACTTATCTCTTGTCAGATCTCTGATGGTTTTCGGGCAGGCTGGCAAAACTATTTTGAGTTTCCCAAAGTACCAGCTGCTGAGAGTCTTGGATCTTGAACAATGTACCGACCTGGAAGATGACCACCTCAAAGACATATGCTACCTTTTTCTTCTGAAATATCTGAGCCTTGGGGAAACTGTTACCAGTCTTCCAAAGGAGATAGAAAAATTGAAACTTTTGGAGACACTTGATTTGAGGAGAACAAAGGTGAAAATACTACCTATAGAGGTCCTCCTGCTCCCCTGTTTACTCCATCTGTTTGGAAAGTTTCAACTTTCTGATAAAGTGAAGATAACAAGTGATGTGCAGAAGTTTTTCTTGACTGAACAGAGTAACTTAGAGACACTTGCAGGATTTGTCACTGATGGGTGTCAAGGATTTCCACAAATCATAAGTTGCATGATGAATTTGAGAAAGCTTAAGATATGGCTAGAGAGGACTGAGAGAAGCACCAACTTCACCGACCTTGTGAATGCTGTCCAAAAGTTCATCCATGATGACAAAGAAGAGAGCAATGATCCCCGTTCTCTATCACTTCATTTCGGTGATGGCACTGAAAACATCCTGAACTCTTTGAAGGCTCCTTGTTACCTTAGATCACTGAAGTTAAAAGGAGTTTTGCTGGAACTTCCCCAGTTTGTCATATCGATGAGGGGTCTCCGGGAGTTGTGCCTTTCATCAGCAAAATTGACAGCGGGTCTCCTTGCAGCTTTGGCTACCTTGAAAGACTTGAAGCATCTCAAGCTGACTGCAGATGTCCTTGAAGATTTTATCATTGAGGATCAGGCATTCCCAGGGCTGCTTCACCTGTGTTTTGTCCTGGAACGTGCCACGTTACCAACTATTGAAGAAGGAGCTTTTCCATACCTCATCTCACTTAAGCTAATCTGCAAAGACCTAGTTGGTCTTCCTGGCATCAAAATCAACCACCTCGCATGTCTTAAGGAAGTCAGTCTAGATCATAGAGTCACCCCTGAAACAAGAGAAACCTGGGAAAAAGCTGCCAAGGAGCATCCAAACAGACCAAAAATATTGTTGATCAAAGCAGCTGATGAAAGTGAAAGTGAGGCTGCAGACTGTTCTGTTGCTTCAACGCCAACAGTGAGTAAGGCAAAGGAAACTTCTCCCACATCAGAGGTTGCTGTACACGAGGATGACATTCAGGTGATAGTTAACCAGGGGCCATCTGCTGCTCCTGAGAAACAGAAGAATTGTGCAGTTCAGCCAAGTTCAAAGGATGAACTGAACTCTGCTTTCAATAATATTGATTTCTCAGAGGTCTCGGTTGGTTTAACAGAGTTGTCCATTGCTCGGAATGGAAAGGTGTCTTCTTACACCTATTGATCCCTGTGTTTGGTTACAGCATAAACTACTTTGAGGCTAGTATCATGTAAAATACAGATCTTTTGTTGTTAAGACCTAAGGCCATAAATTGCAGATTATGGCACAACAAGCTGGTACGTCTCAACAATGACATTACTTTTTTTATTTCTCTGCACAAATCTGTACAGTTTCATCACTCGTTTGCAGTTGCTGTTGCAATTTTTATACAAATATGGTGATGCCATGTCATTTTGACTTTGCAGCAATTCAGTTCACTCGAAGGCTACAGGGATCTCATAACAAGGAGGTGGAAGATATTGTATGGGTTGTTTCTTCAGTGTCACTGAAAAGCCTTTTGTAACAATAAAGCATCCCTTTGCTCTCTACTTTTTTTCGAAGTTCCTTCAGATGCTAAGTTTACAGTTGGGCTTGGATAATTATATTTATCTAGCTGTTTGGTTGTTTCATATTTATATTTATATTTATATTTATATTTATATTTATATTTATATTTATATTTATATTTATATTTATATTTATATTTATATTCATATTCATATTCATATTCATATTCATATTCATATTCATATTCATATTCATATTCATATTCATATTCATATTTATATTTATATTTATATTTATATTTATATTATTTTTATATTTATATTTATATTTATATTTATATTTATATTTATATTTATATTTATTTTTATTTATCCCTACAATGCATCTCAGCTTGCCCGCCCCTGGCTGCGTCCACGGTAGCGTAAAAAATTTCGTTTTTTGGATGGAGCAATCGACGGTAATTTTTGTGTTCCGAAACTGTTACCTTTTGTCTCTCGGTAATAAATACAATAGCATTGGTGATTGTTCACGCTAGAACCTATCGTCGTTGAAGCTAGCAGCGTCGGTTGCTGATCAGGTTTGAGGCGAGCAGCACCTGCTCGATCCTCTCTTGACCTCTCCTCTGCACCAAGGAAGAAGACGAGCCGAGCTTCCTTCCTGCACACACATAGCACACACACTATCTTCTGCGTTAGCTGAAGACTAGAGACTGATCTGGTGGCAAGAGCTCCCTTTTTCATTGTATTGCATACATATATATATACAAGCCTTTACCTAATCCATGGTACAATAAGGTATGGCTGTCTATAGCCACCTATTATTCCTAGTACTATGCCTACATCAGCCCACTATCTGCCGATGTGTATCTACAGCAACCAGAAATGACATAATGCTATGCCCTGCCGCACGTCTTGGCCTGAGCTGGTGACCGACCACCTGCCCCTGGCCATGCCGAGTGAAAAGAATGGGGTGGCAGCAGATTATGTCCAACAATCATCCCATAATCCTGCTACTAACTCTTGACCTCCACCATGCCAATCATCTTCCTCAGCTCCTGGAACCGAAGACGCCCGAGTGACTTGATGAGGATGTCAGCGAGCTGCCGATCGGTGTCGACGAACTCGATGACCAGCTGCCCTCCATCGACGCAATCACGAAGGACGTGAAACTTCACGTCGATGTGTTTGCTTCTGTCGTGGAGGACGGGATTCTTTGCCAACGCGATTGCTGGCTGGTTGTCTACCTTGAGCGTCGGTGGCGGAGCCTCGACACCAGTGAGCTCGCTCAGCAACCGTCGCAACCAGACCACCTAGCACGCCACCGTGGCCGCCGCCACGTACTCCGCCTCGCACGTAGACAAGGCCACCATCTTCTGCTTCAGCGACTGCCAGGCGATCGGCGCTCCGCCGAGGAAGACGAGCACGCTCGAGGTGCTCCGCCATACGGCCACATCGCCCGCCATGTCCGCGTCGCTGAACGCCGTGAGCCCCGGCGCACCCTCCTTGGTCTCCGACGGTGCTTCGCTGAACACCGTTAGCTGAAGCCCGTCACGCTTGGGGAAGACGATTCCCCACTCCGCCGTGCCCTGGAGGTAGCACAATAAGCGCTTGACCGCCGTCCAATGGTCCTCCCGCGGATCCTCAATGAACCTGCTCACATAGCCCACCACGAACGCGATGTCCGGCCGTGTGTGAGTCAGCCAGCGCAGCCCCCCGACGATGCTCCGGTAGAGCGTAGCATCCACCTTCGTCACGGTGCTCTGCCTCAAGAGCTTGATGCGCTCCTCCATCGGCGTGGCCATAACCTTGCAGCCCGCCATGCCTGCCCGCTCGAGTAGCTTCTATGCGTAAGCGCACTGCCCAAGTCTGATGGCGTCTTCCTCCTGCCTCACCTCGATCCCGAGGTAGTATGACAGGGCACCCAGATCGCTCATCCAGAACCGCGTGGCCATCTCTTCCTTGAAGTTGGCGATGTCCTGAGCCCGTGCGCCGGTGACGATGAGGTCGTCCATGTACACCCCGATGATGAGATGCTCCTTCCCCCATCGGTGGGTGTACAATGCGTGCTCCGTGGCACATCTCCAGAACCCGAGCTCAGCCATGGTGGTGTCGAGCTTAGCGTTCCACGCCCGCGGTGCCTGACGCAGGCCGTAGAGTGCCTTGCGCAGCTGCAGCACCTTCTTCTTTGCGCCCTTGACGATGAACCCCGGCGCCTGCTTGACGTAGACCGTCTCGGCCAAGTCCCCGTTGAGGAACGCTAACTTGATGCCGAGGTGGTGAACCTGCCACTCCTTGGCAGCGGCGAGGGTGAGCAGGAGTCGCACCGACTCCATGCGCGCGACGGGGGGCAAAGACCTCCTCGAAGTCGACCCCTTCAGACTGCACAAACCCTCGAGCGACGAGGCACGCCTTGTGCTTCACCACGGCCCCGCGCTAGTCCCGTTTCACCTTGAAGACCCACTTGAGCCCGATCGGCCTGCACCCCACCGGCGGATCGACCAGTTCCTAGGTCTTGTTCTCCTCGATGGCCTTCATCTCCTCCAGCATCGCCTCCCGCCACGTCACATCGTGCTCCACAACGGCGAACATGGTCGGCTCCTCTGCACTCATCAGGAGCAGAGTGTTGTCGTCGCCGAAGTTCTGCGCCGCCAGACCAGGCGCGCCCGTGTTGCCGACGATGTCTTCCACCCAGCGGAACCGCACCTCCTCTCCTTCGTGGTATGCATCCACGAAATCCAAGATATTGGACGGTGGGGTCGCGTACTCCATGCTTGCCACCGCCACTGGTGCTCCTCGAGGCGGGGTCGTTCGCTGCGGAGAAGTTCCATCAGTCGAGCCCCCGGAGCAGGGATCGAGGCCCCCTGTGCCGAGGTCGAGGTCCCTCCCGATGTTGAGGCCCCACGGCCCGCAGTCGAGACCTCCCGTCTCACGGTCGCGGACGCCCGACCCGCGGTCGAGGCCTCCCGCCTCGTGATCGCGGTTGAGCCCCCCTAACGTGCGGTCGACCCCCCCGGCCCCGTGGTCAAGTCCGCCCGACCCTCGGTCGCGGCCGAGGCCCCCCCGTCGAGGGGTTGACCATCGAGTCAAAGTGCAGTCGAGCCTAGTCAAAGTGCAGTCGGGTGGGCTGGGTGGCGCCTCCGCCCTAGCCGCCGATGGCTCCTCTGCTTTCGCTGTCGTCGGCTCCATCGCCACAGCTTCCTCGGTCCTCGGCATCTTCACAGCCTCGCTGGTGCCATGGATGACCATCTGCTCTACAACAAACGTGTCACAGAGCCCGCCATTGCCTTGCTCGAGGCCCTCCGCATCTGGCCTGTCCCAGGTCCACGACAGTGCCTCGTCGAAAACCACATCCCAGGACACCACCACCTTGCCGCCGACTGGATCGTACAGCCGATAGGCCTTCGACCCCTCCTCATAGCCGAGGAACACCATGCGCGTGCTCCTATCTTCCAGCTTGCCGAGGCCTGGCTTGGTGGCCTTCACGTGGTCGATGCAACTAAAGGTACGCAGGTACGAGACATTAGGCTTGCGCACGTGCCACGCCTCGTACGGCGTCATCCCCTTCAGGGACTTTGTCGGTGACCGGTTGAGGATGTGCACGGTGGTAGTGACTGCCTCTCCCAGAACGCCACTGGCATCCTCTTGGCCTTCATCATCGACCGCGCCATGCCAACAATGGTCTGATTTCGGCGCTCTATGACGCCGTTCTGCTACGGCATGTAGGGCGCCGTGAGGTGTCGACCCACACCCTCCTCGACGCAGTACTCGGCGAACTCCACCGCCGTGAACTTGCCACCGCGGTCGGTCCGTAGCACCCGGAGCCGCTTTCCCGACTTCACCTCCGCCCGCGCTTTGAAGCACTTGATGGCGTCTGCTGCATCACTCTTGCTCGTCAGGAGCTGCAGCCACATGTAGCGACTGCAGTCGTCCACGAGCAGGAGGTAGTATCTCCGCCCGCCGTGTGTTGCCGGCGAGATCAGCCTGCAAAGGTCCCCGTGGACCAGCTCGAGCGGATCCGTCGCACGATACCTCGCCACCTTGGGGAACGACAGCCTCCTCTGCTTCCCAGCCAGGCAGCTGTGACACAGCTCTCCAATGTGCTTGATGTCCGTCAGCCCGGTCACCATCTTCCCGAGCCGGCCAAGAGCATCTAAGCTCAAGTGGGCGAACCGGCCATGCTATAGCCATGGATCCTCCGTGCACGCCACCGCGAGGCACACCGGCTGTTCCACCTTCAGATCCAGAAGGTACAACCGGTTACGAGAACACGTTACCTTCATGAGAAGACGCCGTTCCCGGTCCCGAATCCGCAGCTGCCCCAGGCTGACGATGCTCGCATGGAGCTGCGGGATGAAGTACACATCCGTCAACGCGCGCTGCTCCCCGTTCCGGCACCAGAAGACCACAGTGCCTTGGCCGCGGATGTCCACCCGTGAGCCATCCCCGAACTTGACTGTGTCGGTGTTGTTCATGTCGAGGTCAGAGAAGGCGGCGTGATAGACCGTCATGTGGTTGCTTGCGCCAGAGTCGAGGTACCACCGCTGCTTCTTGTCATCGTCGACCGCGCCTAGGTGCACTTGCGTCTATGGCTCATCAAGTTTGACGGCCTGCGGCACAGTCCTCTGCTCCATTTTCGCCTTCCCTGTTTCGCCTTCCTGTAGAGTGCACTACTCACCCATCAAGAGCGCCTGCTCATCGTTGCTGTCGTCCTACCAGGTGCGCCTCCTTCTTCTTCTCCTTCCTCTCTAGGCACTTGCGTGCCCAGTGCCCTACCTTGCCGCATTTTCGGCAAGCATTGGGGGCGACCGTCTTCTTCTTGCCCTTCTTTTTGTCCGCTGGAGCCTTCCCTTGCTGCTTGCCGCCGTTGCCGCCGCGATTGGAGCCTTCCCCGGTGCAGCGCTTCTCCTTCATCTTCGCCGCCCACTCCTCCTCCGCCAGCAGCAGCTTGGGCTTCTCTTTCTCCGGCGGCGCTGCACCGCGGCTCTCCACAACCCGCAGCCGCCCTGCCACATCCTCTAGAGACAATGTGGATATGTCCAGCATCGTCTCAATGGATATGGCGAGCTGCAAGTACTTCGGGGGCACCACGCAGAGCAGCTTGCTGACGAGGTCCTCGTCCTCCATCGGCTTGTCATAGGTGGCGAGTTGGCTCGCCAGCGACTGAAGACGTAGCACGAAGTCCTCCACCGACTCCCTGGACTTGAACCGGATGTCGTTGAGCTCCCGACGTAGCTGCTGAACCTTGGCCCGCTTGACTCGATCCGAGCCTACACAGAGCGACTCCAGCATCTCCCACGTCTCCTTCGCCGTCTTCTTCTGGCCGAGCGCCTCATGGAACTCGCCAGGGGTGGAGGCCATAAGCGCCTCTATGACGCCCACCTCCGCCTCCTCGCCGGCGTTGCCGACCTCCACGGCTTCCCACCACCTCCGGGTGCGGAACTTCCACTTTATCTGGATAGCCCATTCGCTGTAGTTGGTGCGAGTGAGCATCGGCTAGGAGTTGCTCCCATCGTACTCCCTCACCACGCGCACCTCAACCTGCTGTGGCTGCGCCACCGGCTGGAGTTGCCTCTCCGCATCTCCACCATTCCCCGGCAACGCTCCAGCGGGATCCGTCATCGCCGGCTGCTAAGCCCGAACTATGTGTACGGCTCTGATACCACGTGTTCACGCTAGAACCTAGCGTCGTCGAGGCCAGCAGCGTTGGCTGCCGACCAGGTTCGAAGCAAGCAGCACCTGCTCGACCCCCCTCGACCTCTCCCCTGCACGAAGGAAGAAGACGAGCCGAGCTCCCTTCCCGCACACACACGACACACACTGTCTTCTGCGTTGGCTGAAGACTAGAGACTGATCTGGTGGCAAGAGCTTTCTTTTTCATTGCATTGCATACATATATATAAGCTTCTACCTACTTCATGGTACAATAAGGTATGGCTGTCTATAGCCACCTACTATTTCTAGTACTATGCCTACATCAGCCCACTATCTGCCGATGTGTATCTACAGCAACCAGGAATGACCTAATGCCATACACTGCCGCACGTCCTGGCCTGAGCTGGTGACTGACCACCTGCCCCTAGCCATGCCGAGTGAAAAGAATGAGGTGGCAGCAGATTATGTCCAACTGTGATTGCGGTTGTTGTTATGTAATAGTAAGTGAATTCTCCACTTGTTAGGCAAATTGGAAGGTTGTTTTTATATGAATGAATTCTGCGGGTAAAGGAGTAACGACATAGAGAATAGCAATAACTATTATGCAGTTGCTGATGAAAAGTTTGAACTGGTGTTTCGAAACATCAGCAGTATGTGACTGGTATGGTAGATAAACTTCGGGGATGAAGTATGCCTGCAGAAGTGATGGGAGCCATCCTAGTGCCATTGAAAAAAAAAAGTTCTTTATATACCATCCCATGTGTAGGTATGGGTATGGGAGATGGGCCCAAATGTGTCTGACATGTGAACTAATGTGTCTGACATGTGAACCTAGCGACAGTTAAGGGATTGGAAATTTTCTCCATCGCATAGGGGGAATGAACTCAAATAATTAAGATCTTCTTGCATTCCCATGTTTTAATTGGCGGCAAACGGATTAGTTGTGTTTTAAATGAAAACAAAAATTATGGGATGAAATAAATTACATCAGATGGTTACTATCATCTATTATGTCAGGTCACGCTATATCACAGGCGCCTGGAAAGTCATATTCTCTCCGGCGACGAAGCTGATCCCTGCAATCTTCATCTAACGGTGAAAACATTTTCTTCTTCCAAGCAACCGACAGGAAGCTCTGTGCCTAAGACCCTTAGATATTTCAGTCGCCTGAAGTATAGGAAATATGATTATGTCAAATGTACATTTATTTTGGTTGCAAAAAATATGTTTTTAGAATAAATATGGAAAATTTTAGATATGAAAATCATTTTCTAGATCTAATGGATATGGATGCGGTGTGATGTATTGGGTGTGATGAATTTTTTATTTTGTAATTTTGGATGGCATATATTTTGTTTACAATGTTAGCATTTGATGCGTGTGACATGATTTGCTCCCCAACCTCCTCCTGAGTGCTAGCGTGTTAGGTGCTTGGGCAAGCCAGAATCATCACTAATTGTGAAAAGCTAGTATCTTTCTCTCTTTCTTTCCTCGTCTAACTGTCATTTTTCTTCTCTGTGGTTGCTTATGGCTTATTGGTAGTGCTAAGAGTCTGTTTGGTTCTATGAGACTAAGAATTAGAAAGAATTAGAGACTAGATTTTAGTTCCTTTTAGCCCTTAAATTCCTTCCGATCCATGTGGTTGGTTATGGGGAGTGCTAACTCCTTCCAATTGCGGTCCTTGGGGGTTATTATCCTGGCACATGAAAGATAAGATCGATGACAGGCGCCGATTATTTTTAGGCACAGTGGCAAGCTTGTCACACTCCACTTTTAAGGATAAAAGTAGAATGCATAAATAGCCTTATATGCGCCTCAGGAACAGTCGCACATATAGGATGACAAATTACAAAGAGTATCATCACCCTGTTTATTACATAGCGTACCAATATTTATTATAGAGTATTGCGCATAAACAATAAATAACTAAGATATCTTTATCGCGGAAGCTCCACATAGGGACACGTCAACTGGTGAACACCAAGCCTAGTACTCATCATGATAGCTCTCATTCCAACCTTCATCTGTTACCCATCCGGGATTTTCCAAAATTAAAAGTAAAGCAAACGTAAGTACACAACCGTACTCAACAAGCATAACATGGGTTAATGAGGCTCAAATAAGCTGACACTATTTGACTGCATTTAGCTTTTATAACTTAATCATATTAAAGTATAGCATCAAGGTAGTGATAATTCCCATATTCTCATGATCAAAATAACATTAACCAGTGTGTAGCAATAACGACATTAAGATGCACACATTAACAATTTGAGAACCATTATCTTTTGTAAATGTGTCAAGGCCGCCCTAACCGAAGGGCACGGACAATATATTGATTTAAACTTTGATCAGAGGTGCACACTTTCACTGTGAGTCATGTTTTGCAACTGAGTGGACTTATAACTTATAAATCACCACAAAACATATAAAGCCTCCTATAGGTTCTCTTAACCAATCAGAGATACGGAAATACGTTGTGTGTAGAAACCCCCTTCCAATATGGCACAATCCTTCCCGGCTATACTCATAAGGACAGAGGCAGTCCTATACCCCAACTTCCAGACCACTAACCAGCTAGAAAAGGGCCTATAAGTGACTAGAGCCAGAGCCATATAGCCCTCACAGCTGTACGGATTCTCCATGATAAATCACTTACAGACAAGAGTCCATGTTTGTTAAAAGTCATCGTTTTCGTTAATAGCATAACACACATCAAGTTATAAGATCATGGCCATTAGAGCACTAGCATCATATCTACCCAATGCAACCCAAAAGGTTCAAGGAATCAGGATATCAAAGCTAGTTATAATCTCTAAGTCATCAAAGACACATGCAAATGAATTATTATTTATAGTGAATAGGTAACAAGGATGATCCATGCTATACTTGCCTTGATTCACAAAGTCCTGCTGATCCTCAAAGTAGCTTTGCTCAGCAAAAACCTCACCGTCTGAACTCGACATTAACAATCAACACCAGACAATCTAATCGAGCATACATACACGAAGTAAACAAAGAGCTATTAGAGAAATAGTACATCAATCTCATCAAAACAGAATAAAATGTTTATAAAACTATTCTACTCGCTTCTACGATCACACAAACATCAAGTTCACCGAAAACAGAGTTATAACGGCAAAGTTATGAATTTTCAAAGATTTCCTGTAGATAAATAAATACTTTAAATACAGACTAAAAATATAAAGTTTTCAAAATATTTTAACAGTAGCACCGCTACGTAGATTACGAAATTATGAATCTAACGAAATTTGAACGGACCAAATCGGAGTTAAAACGTGAAAGATATAAGACTTTAAAGATAATGGCAAAACTGTAAATAGATGAACACGTATTCTGAAACTGAAAAGGAAAAATACGTCTTCCAGAGAAGAAAACATATTATGGAAGCTGTTACAAGGAAAATACGCTTTTCAGTGGACAAAGCGTATTATGGACCTGTTGAACAGAAAGTACGCTTTTCAACAGAGAAAACGTATTCTGCTGAATGTGCTAGGGACTCTTAATTAAATAGCCAGAAGACTAGGGGGTTTTCTGTAAAATTGCCCACGAAGGGGTACGGGCTGTTTCTGGCCGCCTAATTCAAAACCGATGGCACAGATTTAAAATGGGCGGGAGGGCGACGGCGTCGGCCGGAGAAGAAACCCGACCGCGGCAGCGGCCATGGCCGGCGGCGAGGGAGTTCGCCGGCGTAACTCCACCCTGTGTTTTCGGCTACCATTTGATACGGGAATGGTACCAATGGAACGAGGAGCTCGTGCCACGCTCACCTGTGAGGTTAATGGAAGCCGAGGGGTGTCAGGATCGGCGAGCGGCTCGGAGCGGTGGCCGGCGGCGAGCTGCACACGGTAACAACTCGATTTAGGTCAAATTGGACCGAGAAGAAGACACCATCATGCTCCAGAGTTCGAGAGGAAGCTTGCCAACTAGTCAATGACGAGGATGAGCCGTCGGTGGCGGGGAATTTTGGGCTTTGGCGGCCGGCGGCAATGGCGGCTAGGGTTCTGGTGTCGCGGCGGCTCGATGAAACCAGACGAAGGCGGCGCTGACTAGGGTTGGGGCAGGGTTCGCAGACGCGCAATTAAAGGCTTAAATAGCCTGGGCAAGGGTGCGACTGGGTGTGGCGTGGTGGCGCGGGTCGCGCGAGGTCGGGGTCGGTTTCCCGACTCGGCGTCGAGTCGGAGATGGAAGAAAGCGACGCGGGGCCCGCTTGTCAGCGACAGAGAGGAGGAAGGCGGTCGCGGACGGACGACGCGTCTTGATGGGCCGGCGGCCTGCGGCCCAAGATGGAGCAGCGAGCGCGCGCGGCTGCTGACGGCCTTGCTGGGCCGGGGAAGGAGTGGGCCGCGCGGGGAGCGGAGCAGGCCGACGGAGGCGGGGATCGGGCCGCCGGTTGCTGCGCGGGCCGAAAAGGCAGGAAGGTGAGGGGAAGAGAAAGAAAATGGTTTTCATTTATTTTAAACCCTTTTCAAATATATTTTCAATTTGATTTTGAAATTCAAATCAAATTCAAACACCACAACATGAAAATATGCACCAGCATGAATGCTCAAGCATGATTCTACCATGTTTCAACTCCATTCTCATAAAAATATTTATTTTGCCCATTTATTTATTCCCAAAAATCATTTTGCCATTTTTGAAGATATAAAAAAATAGGGTGTTACAAAGCTACACTTGATGAGGGAGTGAAACACCCTATGCACACTGCCGTATCTTAGACGAGCTGCACTGGGAGCGCTATATTCATCCGCTACGACGCCAGCGTGGACATAGCGGATGAAATCGGCTGCAGCAGGTACCCTAAATGTGACGCTAAAGTAGCGGAGGCGAGCCGCGGCCGCCAAATCTGGTGTCATAGCGCATCTACGCTTTGCGCGGGGCGCGGGGCCCGAGCTCGTCCTTGGCCCGCGCTCACGCGCCTGCCCACCGCCACGGCAACGAAGAAAAGGACGGGGACGTCACAGCCGCCCGCTCCTTGAGCTCGCCGCCCAGCTGTCGGAGAGAGAAAAGGGGAGGAGCAGAGGAGGAGGTCGAGCGCCCGCCGTCGGAGAGGGAAAAGGGGAGCTCGAGCTGCCGGCGGAGCTCCATGGCCCGAGCTCAAGCTGCCGCCGTCGGATCCGCGAGGAGGCCGCCGCCAGGGAGGTGGATGCCCGCCCGCATGCTCAAGACGGAGCAGGGAGGTATCCGCGCTCTCTGAGAGAGGGACGCTGCTTGCCTTGGACGTCGCCGTCGGCGACCCCGCTTCGCGCGCGGAGACGTCCGGCTCGGGCTTCGCCCCCGTCCCCATCCCCCGCGGTCGGGAAGCCGCTCCCGTCGAGCGCGGTGCTGCGCCATGCGTTCGTGTTCGACGGCGAGGGCAGCTTCTCCGAGGCGCCCTGGGGCCTCGCGGCAGCGACGGTGTCCGGGTCAAAGTCGGCGGCGCGACGGCCATGGACCTCGCCGAGCGGGACCGCAACAACTATCAGCGGCTACGTCGATGATCTGGAGGTAGGCGCGGAGGCTGTCGATGGAGACCATGGGCCCGGCGGGATCCGGGTTGGAGGTTGCAACGATGGAGTCGATGGCGAGCGTGCGCTCGAGCTCGGCAAGGAGGCTGGAGAAGGTGAAGGCGGAGCAGGCGAGGACGGGGTGGTGCTTGAGGTAGAAAGCCGAGAAGGAGGAGACGAAGCCCGCGGTGAGGGGGCGGGTGTGAGTGGGCGATGTCGGAGACGGAGAGAATGAGTGGGAGAGAGATGAGGGGGAAGTGGGTATGATATATGGGCCCCACTGTTGGGTAGTTGGGATAGAGGAGAATATAGAGTATAAATGGATGCGGGAAAACTGGATATAGAGGAGAGGATCTCGATGACCAGTACGAAATATTCCTTTTAGAGGATGAATATAGAGTACGAAGAGTGCGGATGGTCTTAGTTTGGAAAACCAAGGGCCCATCCATCAAGTGCAGTTTGTGTAGATCTCATTAGGAAACGCCGCATCATCATCAGCTCGGCTGCAATGTTTGTGCGTTGCGCACCGTAGAGAGTATGGGCACGAAGGGAGGAACGAAAGCGCGCGCACCATTACTCGATTTGGCGCCATGTTATGGACAACACAGTTTTTTAGGGGAATGCAGAGCACAGGTGGACCACGAATTGGTCGCGTGAACCGCGAACAAGAGGAGCTCATATTTGGGCCACAACCTGGCAATTGGACTGGTGTTTGCTTTTCTAGGTCTGGGCTGCTTGCTCCTCAAATTGCTATCAATGGGCTTGAGGGCCCATACTCCTCGTATCTTCTTCCTCGGTCCTTTCTATCCTGAATCCTTGGAAACAGTGGTGGATGGCGGTGCCGCCGGCCGCCGTAGCTTCCGCCGCGCGCCTCCTCCACCGCTCGCGCAGCCCGCCCCCTCGTACCTGGCCGCCTTCGGTCACCTCTTCCAGGCAAGCCATCCCTCTCAGGCCAACAGCTTGATCTCATTCTTATAATAGTCCTTTTGTGCCGACACCATGCTCTTGTATGTGGAAACCACATATATTTTTTATGTACCATATATATATATATATTTCAACTTTTGTATTGTTTCTGGTAGACTAGACTAAAGCAAAGAATCGCATCCATCGAGTATATGCAGCTTCCCAGATCAGAGGTCCCTATGATCTCATCAATTATTCCGCTTATTTGCTTGGCCTTCCGATGAACCGAGCAAAAGCACTATCTCCACAAACTGCAGGCCATCATCTCTCAAGCACCTTATTTCAGAAACCATGATAACATGTGACACACATAACTTACTGATTTGGTTAGTTTCGGCTTGGATACGTGCAGTGTCTTATACTCTTACAGTAACAGTGAACAACCGTGCAAAGGTGCATCTTATGGGGGTGTTGGAGAATATAGACCTGTTCTATTTAGTTTCAGCTCTCTGATTGAAACTAGCCATTCTGTGATTCTGTCCACCTACATTACCTATGAGTCATGATACTACTAGACTAGACTAGATATACTTTGGGCTGGGCTGATCAAGGGGCGTATGTCTTGGGCTTGGGTCAGAGAAAAGGCACAACGAGGAAGGCAAAAGAATTTTTTTTATTTTTAATTTTTTTTAAATTTTTTTTATAATTCTAATTTTTTATTTCGAAATATGACAGAATTAGTCGCCCACCGTGGACGTAACGCCCACTGTGTGGGTGTTATATGTGACGTGGCACAGGGTCGGCCGCCGCCGGTGCCGACTTTTGCGGGCGGCCTACTGACCCCAAAAAACGCCCACTGTATGGGCGTTTTTTTTTTTGACAAAGAGGCCGCCCGTAAAAGTGCGCGCTGTTCCGATCCGCCCCCAATTTCCCCAAATTCCATCATGACGACCGACGAGATGTTCGCTCAGATCATAGCGAGGCTGCAGGAGATGAATGCTCTGTTGCGCAGTCCCGACGAGCAATCCACGACTTCACCGGCTCCTTCGACCTCCGTCCTCACCGCCGACATCGAGGAGCGAGAGGTCAGTGCCTCCACGACCTCCACCAAGCCGGCGACGCCCTCCTCAGCATCGCTTATCCCTTCGCCATTCCGCCAGATCCCGAACGGCCCTGTCACTCCGCCACCACCTCCCTCCGTGCCAGATCTCGGCATGGGCGTCGACAGAGACAGCGCCTCCATCGCCAAGGGTACTGGCGCTCCTGTGCTGGCAGACAACTGGGGTGGACTCTTCGACGAGGTCCCCAGCTTCGCCTACAACTACGAGCCCGTCTCCGTGCCTGATGTCACATCCACCGGCTCCGACGACCTTCCCGTCGCGCTGCCCGACGTCCAGAAGGTCGCGGTCGCGCTGCCCCACGACTCCAAGTCGTCGTGCCATGACTCCGAGCTCTCCGGTACCGCGAGCAAGGCCGCCGCCACCGTCGAGCGCGAGAAGGTACAGATCGAAGCGCAGTCCGTCTCCTTCGTGGTGCCGTTCGAGCAGGACGCCGTGCGGATCCTCGACCGCCTCGTGGGCGACCTCTCCGCTCCGCGTCCTCCTCTTCGCCAACAGCGACATGCTCCTCTGCCCCCGCCGCTACTTCGCCGACCGCGGCGTTCTCCCCCGCTTCCGCCTTGGCTTCGATGGCCGCGGCGTGCACCACCGCGTCCGCCTTGGCTTCGCCATCCGCGGCGAGCTCCTCTGCGTCGACGTGGACGGCCTCTACGGCAACTGGTTCGAGGCTGTCGTCCTCGACCTCGAGTCCGTGCGCTGCTGCCGCAGCCCGGCGCGGTACACCATCGATTACGCGCACCTCCTCACCGACGTCAATGGCGTGCTCGCGGAGCCCTTCACGCAGTACACCTCAGGAGGCTCACACTCTCGCCCTACGTCCCGGAGCGCAAGGCTGCGGCGTACATCTTCGCCGTGCAGCGCGGGGCACGGGTCATCCACAACGCCGACGCACGCAACGCCGTCCTGACGCTGATGCTCGAGCTAGAGCTTGCCAAGGTGCTCCCGCAGATGGAGTCCGTGTTCCATCACCTAAGGAGTCACCGAACTCCTCAACACGGCCTCGCCCACCTCTTCCCAGACCTCCACTCAGAGCCAGGAAGCAATCCTTGGTTTCCAGTTTGGCGTCACAGAGCTCCCCATCGCCAGCACCGAGTTCCTCTATGCAATGCACACCAGCTGTTTTATGTTGTCCCTCTTCCAGACTTTTGGGCATGAACTCTACTTCACTAGTGTGGTTTCAGCTTCATCAGAGGATATGGTTTCATTATGTCCTGCTGCTAGCACAAGTGATGCCTACCGTGTGTCCAAGGTAATGCCAGTGTTCATATTTCCTCCACCCAGCTCCTGGTACTCTGTTTGGAACTTGCACTGTATCTATCAAGGAGATTATAAGTTTCTGAAATCTCCACGGCCACCTCTTATGTTAGTGGAGATTTTGGGCAGCCAGGTTGAGGATAGTATTATGAAGATACGACCAACACCTTGGTTGTCTTTCAGTTATCAAGTTGAAGTGCTATCCAAAGGACAATGGGCGTCAGTTGGTTTTATTTCTCTGGATGTTGGGTTGTACTGCAGTAAGGAAAAAATGACATGGTATTGCTGTCTTCAGTTTCTGCTTGTGACTAGTTCTGCTTGTGCCTCATCACCTGCCATGCACACTAATGTTGACCTGGAGAAAATTGAATGGGGGTCATGCTGTGCATATTTAATTTTCAATGCATTGACATCCTGGTTCCCTGAAGTTGCATGGGCTGAAGAATCCTTTGCCGTGCAGCTTGATGCAGCATGTCAGAATATTTGTCCCTGGAGAGGCAATGACTGTGCTGATGGCTGTCATCTCACACAACCAGTTCTACAGGATCAACAACGTTGTTGTTATGCTGTTCCGTTGCCTGTAGATGGTACATTGATTTGGCAAATGCTAAAAATCCAGACAAAGTGTGAGAAGTTTTGGGGCACAGATGAGCTACCAATTACCATAGGTGACATGTCATATTCTGAGATCACTGGGTTGAATCCACATGAAGTTGTCAATGCCACTAAAAATAGTAGCCTCAAGTTTGGCTTGTCAAAGCTAGCATTGTTGTTGCTATTTGGTAAAGACTCTGAAACCTCTTCCTGTCAAGTTTCAGTTGAGCGTATACTTCAGTGGGCACCTCCAAATCAGAACAAGCTCAGATCTATGGTTAGGGTTGTGGAACTAGAAAAATTACTGGAACTCTTGACGGAGATGTCAATGAAGGCTAGAGTGGAGCTATTTGCTGACTCAATTAACATGAAAGGTTTGCTGTTGCTATACTTTACTTCAGGTGGCATGCACTTTGTATTTCTCACACATGACTGTCCACTCTTGTTGGAATTGGTTGACACTAAGGAAGATGTTCGAGCTGCTTTACTACTGATGCCTCTATGTGTTAGTGACATACTAAGTAGCAGTGAGCAAGCAAATCATATACCATGTCAGAGCAATATATTTCAGCTTCAGAAAATTCTAGTTTGGTTGCATCAGAAGTTGACTGTTATGCTCTGGATTAGCAACATCAAGGATTGGCAAGTGATTTTGTGGGATCCAGGTGGTGATAAACTCTTGACCATAAGACCTGAGAACATTGGCAGTGAAACCACTTGTTTCTTGAATGCATCCATCCAACAAATACTCCTGCAAGACAATGAAGCCAGAGTGCAAGGGTCTCAAACTGCCAGAGTGCAAGGGTCTCAAACTGGACAATACTAGTGTTATTTGAAACAACTCAATGATGACTGGTGTCATGGCAGATTTATTCTGAGCATTATGAGTGTGCCAGTTACATGGGATCCCGGTGGTTCGAAGTTTTTCACAGGTTTTGCTGCAACGGCTTGTGTTTCAAGAAGGGGAGTATGTCATGATACTACTAGCTATACTTTGGCCTGGGCTGATCAAGGGGCATATTTCTTGGGCTTGGGCCAGAGAAGAGGCAATACTGGGGCTTGCTTGCTGGCCAACGAGGAAGGCAAAGCAGATAAAAGGATCATCATCTTCACCGAGAAGGCTTGTCGAAGGACCAGAATCAGAAACCGGAACCGGCGGCTGCAAGCGTAGGCTTGAGTCGAGGCAAGCGATTGCTCGATTGTACCCTTTTCCCTTCTTCTTCCTTTGATTCGTGTATCCGGAACCTTCTAGTATATTCTAGAACCCAATTGTTCTTTGTGTGTGGTGTTCGTCGCATCTAGGTCGGTGACACTATGTTCTATCTATAAAGGCAGCAAATGTTTCTTGAGTTGCGATATGAGGTTGTGATGTTTTCTCATTGCCAGGTCACTTGTTTTTGAAGGATATGTGGAAGAAACATTTTTACAAACAAACAATTAGAGTTGACAGACTATTACTAAAGGAACAGTTGAGTTAAATAAAAACTTATTGATTGGATTGGTTGGAGTTCTGTATCATCTAAAGGACGGGAAGATCATCTAGAACCTTGTTCCGACATTGATGAATTTCCTGGTTCACACATATGTGGTGTAACTGAACGGTCACATGAAAAACCTCACAATCCTGATGTCTGTCTTTGCTAAATGGGAGAAGCAGGGCGAGACCCTGTACAGCCGCAACCATGTCATGTCAAGTGCGATGCTACGTTCAATGCAGTGACGGCTGGGGTTGTATCCTACGGGACTCGTTAGGCGACGTGGTCACGATTCTACGGGGAAGAACGAAGGCATTGATGAACGCCATGCATGGCAAGCTCATTGTGTGCATCCAAGGCGCTCCGGCAGTCACCGCTGGTGTTGGTCACGTTGTCATCGAAACGGATGCTCTCAGCCGTGGAACAAGCCGTCTACTCTGAGTAGTGTTTGTGATCTGGGAATGAACCAATGTTGATCTCCATTCTGGCACATATTCAGTCTGCATTCAGTTTTGTCTGAGTAATGAAAATAATTATTTCCCATAAATAAAAAAATAATTGTAGAGCTTCATAGGTGTGGGCCCCATCCTCTTCTCCGTCCGCCTCCGCTCGCCTCCGCGCGCTCCTCGGGCCGCCTCCGCCCATGACGCCCTGGTCGTCTCCACTCGCCTCCACGACCATCCGTGGCCCCGACTCCGTCACGGAGTGCTCCCCTCATCCAGAACCGTTCGCAGCCGACGCCGCCGTGGACGCGGGGGACGACAACGGGCCTGGGAACGCCCCTCTCGACGGCGGCAGCTACACCGGCATGGACCTCGACCCTCTCGGCGGCGGCTACACAGGTAACACAGGTATGGACCTCATCCCTCTCAACGGAGGCGGCTACACATGTATGGACCTCGTCCCTCTCGACAGCAGCAACCCGGCCGCATCACTCTCCAGATCCGCCCTCAGCCTCGCCGCTTCCGCTGACTGAGTCCCCGACGGCCCGACCCCCTCTCGCCTGGTCGTCGCAACACCACCCCGGCCCCTCCCCACTGCGCCCTGTCAGCACCGCTCCCCTGGACGCCCAGTCGGCACCACGCCCCGCCCGGCCGCCACGCCTTGAGTCCCCATCTCTCTGCCGTAGATCTACTCTGAGCCTATGACCTAGGTCCGTAAAGCATTAATTACTACCTATGCATTCAATTTTGGTATGTTCCTGTTGTGCTTACATATGGATTTGTATACTATCTTGAGCTGAGTTTTGTTGTTCATTTATCAGATCCCAGAGCGCTTGTTGTAGGCGTATTTTCATCAATGTTATAGTGCTACAGTACTTGCTTGTGGAATTGACATACATTTTTCTTCCAAAGCGCACACTTGAGTAATTGACATAAATCCTATATACTTTCTTAACAGTGCTAATTCAAATTTTCTATCAAAATTTTATTCAAACAAAAGGGATTCCTACCTCAATTTAATGATGTATGCTCTTTCGCCAACTAAATTCTTATTGCAGTTTCAATTTACACCACAGTATTAGCCAATTTTGCTCTGTTAATGTTTGAAGAATAAGTGTAAACTTATAATGCGCTCCAGCTGTTGGAGGTTTCTATGGAACCTGAAACCTACGCTCTGCTAGCTAGACTTTCTTTCGTCACCAAGCTGCATCCATTGCCTATGAACTCATCTTCTTTAGGATAAGGTGTGCATCCAACTAAGGCTCTGTATGACTGATTAGTTTGCAGTACTTTTAGGATAAAATGTGATTTATGCTCAGTATTACTCTACATAGAAGTTGTCATGGCCTATAAATAAACTACATGCACTGCTCTGCTCCACCATGACGTGCTTACTCTCTGCACCTCTGGTTTCTCCCTGGAGGATGCATGGCTGTAGCAGACAATAGCACCTCAAGCAGAGAACTTGACCATACTCTGGGTGCCCCATGGCGTGTTCCCTTCAATCCTTCATGGCACTGGCGGAACTAGGTTAGGGCCATACTGGCCCATGGCCCCGCTAGAAGTTTGTATGGCTGCAAGTTGCAATTGCATGCAATACTCTCCTTCACATTAGAAGTCTTGCATGGCTGCATGCTGTGACTCTGTGATCGAGAATACTTGTTCAACTTGTTTGCTTCTCTCCACACACACAAAGCACATAAACACATTAGCAGTAGCCGATGCTAAATTACAAGTACGCAAATCTATGCATAGGCGGCTATTGAAGTATAGATTTGTCCGTTCTTCTTTGTTCTGGTTTTCTCCCTTTAATTTAATTAGGTTGTTCATTGCTGTCATTAGTTTAGTTTCACATAGAACTTGAACAAACAAAGATGTATTCCATAAAATTTCTATACTGCTTTGGTCATTAGTCATTATTGTAGCAATGCAGTTTTAAATTGCCCTGCCACGCGCGCGGGGCGCCCCCGCCCCGCGCATGCAGGCTGCCTCCGCCACTGCTTCATGGTGGCTTGTTTACACCATGTGTTGGTTAATGTCCTTAACAAAGTTAATTAACAACTAGCTTTCAGACAGCTAGGTGATGTTCTCTTCACTAAGATCAGGTTTTACGATCTGCTATTAAGGTATTAAGGTAGCATATGGCATCCCCAATCTGTAAATCTTCCTTCCATATGTGCTTCCTTCCCATCTACCTTAGCAAAGTTAACCCCAGTTTAGTGTCAACTAATTAGTAAATGTGAGAATGCAGAAGATATGTAGCATTGAGCTGTGAACTGGAGTTTTTTGAGCCCTCCAAATTTTTTCAATATTTAGTCGGTGTAGCATTGAGCTATGCACCCTAAATTGTTCTGCCATATGAGACCTGCAATTAATGGTGGATTCTCTTTGTGTTCTTTTGTTATGTTATGGACTAAGTCGACCTAATAGTACAAGTTCATTGCATACTTGCCTTGCTGTTATTAAATTACAACTACCCTTTTTCTGCTCTGAAATCTTTGTATTTCAATTTTCATTAGAGGGATTCCTTTCCTCACATGATCTTTTTTCTGATCATCCATTGATGGATGACAAGGGCACTGAACAATAAGGAATGACGATGCTGCTCTGACAATTGCGATTAAAAGGCAGGCTATGCAGGATTTGGCCGACAGCAGCTCGCCTACTGATCGGTTTAGTATAGACAAACTTGCGATTCGGAGACTGGTGGAGGATTCCGGCCTGAGGCGGCCGCGAGGGTTCGCGAGCTCGCCGACGAGGAGGTCCTCCACTGCATCTCCACCGTCAGTACCATCGGTGGGGGCTCCTCGGCGGTGGGGGCACCGCAGTGCCCCGCCGGAGCGCGCCGGCCCAGCACCCCTGACATTCGCCGCACCATCTCCACGCTTCCTCCGGTCGGAGGCGTACTGTTGCAGCCAGCAAGGTCGCGTCTCCTCCTCCCGCTCCCCTTCCCTAAAATCCTTCTCCTTACTGCGGGGATCCGTCCTCCCTCCTCTTCCTTGCAGCGACGGAGGCCAGGTAACCAGCATAAAGCAAGGGATGCTTCTCACATGGATGACGAACTGAGGAGGCACTTCTCAGGTAACCCCCTCTATGTGCCTCCTCCCGCACTTTACCGATAAGCAGGTGAATAAAAACTCATTGATGGTGCAGTTTTCTGGTCTACCAAATTATTTTGGGAACTACCTGCAGATGTACTGTGTAGTATATAGATAAGAGTATGCTCGATTGAGTGGATGCATTGACGAGCTCATTTAAGGCACTCCTGGAATGCTAGGGATTCCTGATGTTTACATCTTCTTGCAAGGACAAGCATCTACACCCTAGAAGTTCCTTGTTTTCTTGGATTGGATGCTTGCCCCAGCTCCGAGACCGAGAGTTTCCCTGTTGCTTGGGCAGGTAAGCACCTGATAAACACATGCCCCCAATGGGGTACAAATAAAATCGGTAGCAATCGTATCGGGAATGTGCACAATATTGCACCTACTTCTCACTTAGGAATTAGGATGTCAATGTTAACACTTCAGTGACATGCTCCATAATGTTCATGCCTCAGCCTTATTTTCCCATACAGATTTGACCTAGAAGTTGTTAATTTTGCCTAGGTTTCTTCAATCAGTTCCATGTCAGTGTTAACAGCGTAGCATTGTTCAACAAAAACTTATTAGGAAACGCCATAGCTTTACTGAATGGTGTTTTGAAATTAAATGGTAATTCTATGTCAGTCTCTCTGAAGTAGATGCCTCTCCTGTTCAATGATTTTTTTTTCATTTATGGTGTGTTTGCTATGGCTTAGCTTACTTAAGCCTGAATTGAGCCTACCTACAGTGATTGATACACCTTGGCTCTGCTAGATTTCTATTGCTTGGAAGGTCTAAAATTCATCATAGATTAGCATTTAGCCGTTATGATTATTGTTCTATGTTTTCTAAGCCAAACTTGCACATCCGCTTTACTAATTCAGGCGTCTCCATCATATAGATTTCCTCTAGGTCTTAACTGATGTTCCTTTTCTTTGTTTGCCATGCCCTATATATAGATGTGAACACTGCTTTTTGGATGGACTATTCCATTCCCTGGTTTTCCATGAGATTTAGTCTGTGCGATGACACAGTTTTGGTTTCTCAATTTGCCTGCTACTGGATTTAAAAATGTCATAGCCTTTTCGTTTTGAAGTTTGAATTGATTTTCTTTGCCCTGAAGCTTGCTGCCATGGCATTCGACTTTGCTACTACGCCAGGCAGACATGGTCGTCATGAAGACTCGCTCGGCGCTTGCTAGGCGTGGTGCGGTTGGGGTTGCTTGACATTCTGCGGGCACAGCTACAATGTCAGGTACAGACCTTGGAACTTGCTTTGCAATCTGACCAAACCTGTCACTTTCCTTATCAGTGGAATTCTTTTGCCACCTGTTTCAAAGGTAAACCTTTAGTAACTCCTACTTTTTTCTTTTTACTCAGGCTAATCGGATGCACCTTCGTTAATGACTATATGTGAGTGTATAACCCAGCAGCCAAATGCATCACTATATGCTCTTTGATTGGAAACAAATTTCCAGGGTTGCACCTTTTTGTACAATACAAATTCATGTTAAGAAACTCCTAATGTTAATATGAAGCTACTGTTCAGGAAAAACTTGATACAAAATGGCATAACCTTACTAAAAATGCCTCGATGCGAAGATTTACTACTTATTCCTCTAATTTTGGAAATATAGGTTTACTCTGATCATAGTTGATTTCAGTAACCCTTTTGCATTATGGAATGTCCTGACCAACCTTATATGCATAAAGATACAGTTCGTCTCAAAAAAGCTAAGTATGCAAGGGCCGCTGATTACTGACTGCAGCCTCAAAGCTAATATCTGAGATTCCATCAATAATAATATAATAGTTGTGGTACCATGTTAGGAAGCCAATGTTTCTTACATACCAGTGCTAAGGAGTGCTAATGAGTGCTAATTTGATATTATATTCAACTGTCAAGAAGTGAATCATGGATCTCAAAAACGTATGCTTCACATTCAACTTTATTTTTCGTTATTCACCTTGCTCTGTTTTGCTGCTTTACATGTGTTTTCTCCTTTCATGGAGAATGAATGTTGTAGCAGTTAGTGGCCACCTCATACACCTTTCAATGTGAAAACTCTTGCAGATTTGTATGTACCAGCTCTCCTTGTGATATGGAACTCTTAGTGGTACAGATATGTCATCTGCAGGTTCTTAGATGTTTAAGCAGGAGCAATTGCCAAGTCAGGGCAGTAGGAAGGTTGGTACTGAGGCAACATATGATCAGTTGGATTTACACTTGCATATGTATATAGTTGTGATGTGAACATGTCGGGCTTTTTATCTCTCTTAAAGGGAGCAATATGGTTACAAATGTGACTGTATGTGAGGAAGATTAAAATGTTGATTATATAATGTGTTAATGTGTGCTCTTATTGGTTCATTCTCGAATGGAATTTTATATGGCTAGCAGTTCCATATGGATAGCTTGATTTTGGAGGCATTTCTAATAATGCCTCCATTAATGTTTGAAGGCGTTGTACAAAACACCTCTAATAGTATTTTAGGCACACATATTGAATGTTGATATTAAAAGGCACATGAAAAAAAAACGTCTCAAAAGATTTTTTTTACTTTCATGTTTTAGCCGGCATTTTAATAAATGTCTCAAAAGATCTTTGGAGGCATTTTGACCATTTTTGGAGGCATTTGTAAACACCTTGTATAGTAAGTCATGTTGTAGTGAATTAGGCATTGTTAACGCTGATTTGGGTCATACATCAGTAGGAGCTAGATTGTTCAAGGCTACATTCGGCCTAGCTAGATACACAACGGGGAGAGCTCTAAATGAGAAAACCGGCTGGTAAGGGTTTTTTTTTTTTTTCTGACAACTGCATGGTCTTTCAAAGAAGACCTAGTTATATTAAGGTCTTGTGACCATAAAAGAAGACAACAGTGTCGAATAGAGCGTGGAGAAAGACGATTCTGCCAGCGAGCCGTATACGTAAGGGCGTCAAAGACGTGTGCACCCAGATGGACTGACCGCGCGTAGCGTCGGTAAAGAGGGTCGGTGAAGCCATCAAAGAAGAAATATGCCGATAACTGAAGGATGGATATTGTTGAAGTCATTGCCGGAGGTAGAAGAAGCTCGTACTGGAGGCAGATTTATCGAACCAACACCATAGAAGTAGTTGTCTGGTTGAAGCGGAGGATGACAGGACCAAAGGCTGCGAAATAGAAAAGAAGACACGCAGCAGATGGACACAAAGTATGGCCGCATGCCTACCACCGCAAATAGCAGGAGACTTGGTAGGGAAGGGTCTCAAGATTGGATACGTTCTGCTATTACGGCATCCTACAAGGACATAAAAGAGAAGAAAAACATAAAAGGAAATAAGAATAAAAAGATGAAACAAAGGATAATCTTGGAGGCGTGGGTCCCTTGCATGCTGTTTTTTTTTTTTGAGCAAGTGTAGTATCATGTTCTACATCTAGGACTCAACACCTCACACACACCCCACACACACCCCCCCTCCCAGACGCAGACCAGATAATAACCCTATACGCGCCCAAAGCCCAGCACGTCACGACGAAGCGGATCACCGGGAAAGCACAGGGACGCAGGGGACCTGAAATTTATTAAAAGCCCGTAGCAGGGCGGTGCGATGCCTGGGGTTCGAACCCCCGACCCCCCGCAGGTAGCCCTCCCCGACGGGAGCTGCTAACCAACCGAGCGCCGCTTGCCTTCTAACCGAAGCAAGCATGCAGCGCTGGCCACCAACCTGCGCAGTTCACCTGCAGGATGTGCGCGTGGCATTTGTGGACCCCAGGAAGGGACTTGTGGGCCCCACCATGGATCCCAGGAGCACCGACGCCGTACCGGACTGAGAGCAGACCGCGAGTAGCGCTCCGTCGTCTACCGGGCCGCCGTGGAGGATTCCCCGGCTGCCTTCTGGATTGCCGCAGTGGAATGGACGAACATGAAGATGACGAGCCTCGACGCCGGCGCAGATAGGGGCCACCCGGCACAGGGCAGCAGGGGCCACGGCAGCGGCCATACACGGGCTCGGACCGGCTCCGCTCGGCCGGTCACCGCCCACGCCCAGGCACCACCGGTGCACACGCGAACCCGTATGGGTCGGCGGCCCATCGTGGGCCACGACCCCGGCGGAGGAGAGCGAGGCTCCATCGGTTGCTGCTGCGGCGACCCCCGCCATGAGGCAGCCGCGAAGAAGATTAGAAGTCCGGTGGCTTCCCTGTGGCTCGGTGCTGAAGCGAAGTCGTTGTTGTATGGGCCGCCGCGCCATCCTGCTCGGGACGCCGAGGCGGGAGGCCGCCATGACGACGGACAGGTGGTCGAGCTCGTCCGTCCCTGCTTCATCTTGTTCCATGGTGTCTCCCATAGATGCGGCATCGTAGATCGAAGTAGATAGTGTGGCTATCGAGGGCCTTATTTCACTGGACACTGGGGGATCTTACAAGGGGGAGGAAGAGGGGAAAAGGGGACCGGAGGGAAGGAACCGGCCCTCCTGCCTTTCCGTCGGCGAGCTCGCCGGAGAAGAGGCAGGGGGCCGGTGGCGGTGGTGGCAGCGGTGGAACTAGAAAGTAGAGGAAGAGGGCGATACTACGGCTGTGCCAAGCGTACTACTCAGAGCTTAGAGTTGGGATTATTTCAGAGTAGGAAGTCAACCGACAGGTAAGTTGACGAGAGTTCTAAATGAGAAAACCGACTGGTAAGTCGAAGAGACTGATTTGATGCTTGTTTTTGTTCTGAAAAGTCGAAAACAAAAATCCAGAGACACCTCTGGAGAGTCAGGCTTACAAAATCGGCACAGGTCGGCTTCCAAACAGGTGTGCTCTAGTGTGAATAGTGCGCGGCAGCGCTTTCTTGACAAACATCCGTTTTGGCTGAGGCTATCCGCAGCCATACTTCTTTATATTTTTCTTTTAAAAAAGAATATTTTATCTTGGTCAGCAGATTTTTTCTTCTATACTATTTTCTTTCGCACTCGTTTATTCTTTATATCTCTCCTTTATATCAGTAGGACCCACGTGTCAGTTTTTTCTTTTTTTACCCCACCGAACACCCTCCCTTCCCATTCTCTCTCTCCTCCCCATCCCCTGCCCCTCGGTTTCTTCTCCCCGCCTCCACGCCGCTCTCCGCCTCTCTCCCTGGTCTTCCTCTCTGCCAAGGCGAGCAGCCCGGCTGTCGGCGGCCGACGGCCCGTCTCCTCCTCATTCTCCTCCTCCCTCTCAGTCACGCGGGCGAGCGTGGCGGGCTGGTCGACGGTCGACGGTGGGGAGCACGACGACGATGCGGACTGCTCCGGCACGCGCGGCGGACTGCTCCGGCACGCGCGGCGGGCTGCTCGGCCTCTTCGCTGTGGCAGAACCTCCTAAATCATATGGCCCACACGCATGATTATTGTCTAAACAGACTCCAAATAACCATGACTGTGTTTCATACGACTTAAAAAGTCTGTCGGGTAAATCCCGAATCATCCACGATTCTCCGAGCAGGATCAATCGTTATAAAGAGGCATTGCAGTATTACAACAGTTTGATATAAATAAGATACATCGGAGTAAAATAGCGAAAGACTTACAACAACATAAGTTTACAAACCTTTGAGTTTCAAATATTTACAACCATAAGTTTAAATTGTACAAACCATAACAGTAGTGGAGTAGCAGTAGATAACTTTATTACAATACCCACGATAAGCTCTGCCCAAGAGCTAAACATCTTACTCGTCGTCACTTTCCTCGACGACTGTCATGCAGCAGGACGCAAAGCACTCCTGCCCATGAGGCTCACCTGCAACAAGGGTTCAACAAACCCTGAGTACAAAAGTACTAAACAAGACTGACCCGACGAAAAAGAGGGGTGAAGACTCAAGAAATGCAGGCTAGAGGGCCAAGGTAAGGCTTGTAAGAGATAAAAAATTTTGCGGAAAAGCTTAACAGAAAGAAAAGTTTGCTTAGATCTAGCTCCAATTACCAACCAACTTCATTATTAAACCTTAGTCATTGTTCAAGTTGTTACTACGATGATGAACACCGATCGAGTCTTCTTCTCCGAGAAGCAACGGCGATTCGAATCCATTTTCATACCCAGCTGGGACCTAGGTCACTGGAATACCGGAGACTTTAACTTCGATGCACCCCAGATGAACCGATATACCGGGATAACAACCGCAGCCATATATCACCACATGATACACCTGAGCATTTCGACCCAGTGTACCGAAATACATGGGAACTTAAACCCACAGTATAACACACTATGACATATGTGGGGATTCTGGCCCACTATATGTCTCTCCATGATAAGCGTGGGGACTCTGGCCCACCGAATACCACTTCATGCATGTGGATTTCTAATTTCTCGATATCACTAGTTCACCAACGGACGGGACCTAGGGCATCAACAGACGGTAACACTACAGAGGGACTCCATTCCCAGTGCAAGTTAGCCGTCCGGACTCGATTTATTAACTATCATCAAGATTCCAATAAGAAAAACCAATCTCATCTTTTTCATTCTTTTATCTTTGAATACTTAACTAATTAAGCAGGGCTAAGCGTTACTACTTATCTTCCAAAGCAGGTAATAAGGAATAAGGAATTAAGACAGGTAATGCAATTGGTGGGTTTTCACTCAACTCCTATTACCTAATGCAACATATCATAGCTGAAGCGATAAAACTTTTATAAATAGAATAGGGTTTAAATGCATCCGGGGTTTGCCTTGGTATTCGGGGTAGACGGTCTCGAACTCTGGATCAACTCCCGATTCCTGAATCTGCTCTTCCTTCGGATCTGGTGTGACAACGTTAACTCTTCCTTCGGATCTGGTGTGGCGACGTTCACCGAAGCTGTTTCCGACGACGATGACTACACGTACATACGCAGGGCACTCATGTGAACTCGTTTGGCAACAAAACGAGGCCAAACTGGAACTCCAGCCACGACGGCTACGCGCGAGGCGGCGCTGGCAATACTGCGTCGGCGGCAAGCTACGGTGGCCGGTGGCTATGACACGGGAATGATGAAATTGATAGCGCAGACAGCTGCAGGAGCTCACCCCGGTGCTGATGCGCACGTTAATGAAGGCCCGGAGTGCTTGAATCGAGCTGCGGGCGACGGCGGTGATGGCGGCGACGGCGCTCCAACGGCAAGCACGGCGTCACCAGAGTTCCTATGGACCATCAAGCCGGTCAAGGTGCGCATGAGAGGCAGGATAACATGGAGAACACGATAGGAGGGTTAAAGAGAATATATTTTCACCCTGTGCTTGCCGAAAAATCTTGCGGTCGACGGCGAAAAAGCTTGCGGCGGCTCGACGACCGGCCGTGGATAAGACGACGCGCGGGCAGCTCGGGCGAGGAGAGCAAGCACGAACTAGCTCAAATTGACCGTGAGGATGTGGCGGAGCTATTTGCAAGCGCAATTGGACAATGATGAATCACGACGGCGAAATCGAGCGGCGGAGCGAGGTCGTCAGCGACGGCGGCGGGGAGAAGAAGGAGAGGAAGTCGGCCACGGCTGAGCTATTTATATGGCGGGGACGATGCTTGGGCGAGTAACACAACGACGGAGAAGTTTTGCATGTCCGGGAGTGCGCTGGCGGCCGAGCATGTGCGGCGGTGGACGACGGCGCGGATTGAGAAGCCGGCGATGGCGGCCGACGATAGGTTTCGGTACTGTTCGAGATAATTACAGAAATGCCATTCGTTGAAAAATACAAATTACTCTAAAATTTACATAAGAACTTGAAAATCTCCAAAAATATCGTCTGCATAACTTTTCAAGAGCTATAGTTTTCCTTTAACTGGCATCCTCATATTCTGTCTGGATTTGAAAATTTAATTTCAAATTCAAAAAGGGGATAAAACCCTAGAAACAAACATTTGAAATTACTTTTGATTTTTTAATAAAACTTGAAAATCTTCAAAACTATGAAATGTTTAAATTTCTAAACCAAACCTTTTTCGTATACAAAATTTTACAAAATTATGCATAATTTTTGAATTATGGTTTTAAAATAAAAAGGGGGCAAATGTTGGAAAACTGTATTTTCAAATTCATTTGAAATTTCTTTTGGAAACATAAAAAACTTTATATACCAACTTTGTAGCTATTGTCAAGATCTACAAACTATATTTTTAGAGTATCTCCAAATTTTTTATAGATTTGTAATCACAGAAAAAGGGGGTAAAACTAGGTTTTGGAATAAAGGGTTTTTGAAATTGAATTCAAACTCGACTTGGTTTCTAACTTAATTGGTTGGTCATTAGTGATCACAAACATCGTCTAAGGACATTTTTAGGTCATTGACCCAATGACACCCTTTATTGACCAAATTGACTTTCGAAAAACACTTTATAGCTTTTCAATTTGAATTTAAATTTGAATTGCAAGGCTTGGGAATAAGCTTCGAAACCCAAATTCAACTTTAAATATGGAAACAAATTTTTAAGGGTTGAACTTCAGTTTATACACTATGCTTGATACTAGTGTAAACACGGTTTACCCCTTAAGTACATAGAATATAAACTAAGCATTTGAGATGACATTCAAAAGTAGGGTTTTATTATTTCATGTGACAAACATTCCACAAACACAATCAACCTATGAAATGTAAACTTGTTTTAGTTAATGCACATTAAGGTTGACTTAAACATGAATGCTTTGCAATGCATATGATGACATGGCATGTTTTAGTTAATATAACACCAGAGGTGTTACATCCCTCCCCGGCCTTTCCCTCCGCAACCTCTCCTGCTCCGGTGAGCGCACGGCCCGGCCCGGCCTCTCGCTCCCCGACGACGCCCGGAGGCGGGGCTTGCGAGCGCGCCCGGCGGCTCGTCTCATCCCTTCCCACGCCGGAGGCCCCTCCCTCTCCGGGCACACGGGCGCGAGGACGAGCGGGCAAGCCGGCGGCAGTGCGCGCTGCCTGCTCCTACGGCAATGGACGCTGGCACGACCGCCTCTTCCATCTTCTTCGTCCGGTAGAGCTCTGGCCATGGCGGCCTCCTCCATCTTCTTCGCGCGAGGTGGGGCCGGAGCTCGCGACGGGGTAGGGGGCGCTCGCGATGGCGGCCTTCGCCTCCCCGTGTGGCGGCGGGCGCTTGCGCTGTGGGCGTCCGCGGCCATGGAGGCGTGTGTGGACGCGGCGCGGCGGCGGGCGGGCGGGTGGGCGCGCTCTGCCTCGCCCTCCTCCGCCGGACTCTGCCCCGGCGGTCCTCTGCTCCTCCAGGCCGGCCTCCTTGTGCTCCTCCCGGCCGGCCTCCTCTGCTCCTCCGGCGACCTCTTTCATGCTCCGGGCGGTGCGGGGCGCGCCCATGGCCATGGCTCGGCGGTGCGGGCAGTGGTGTGGAGTGGGGCTCAGCCATGGTTCGCCGTGGCGCGTCGCGGGCGACCGGCGACCTACATCTCTATGCTCCACCGGCTCCATCCCATTCCACTCGGAGGATGCGGACCCCACGCAGGCGCGTACCGGAGCCTCCGTACACCCGGGGCAGACACAAGATGGTCACCCCCTCCTGTAAGTTACAGGAAGCTTCCCAGGATGCCGCTGCGGCCTCTTTTTCTGGAAAGGCGTCCTGGAGGACGCCGGTCCAGGACCCGCTGTGGTTCGTCTGATGCCTTGGCCGGCCAAAGCCCCTAACTAGCCTAGGCTGGTTTTTCTGGAACTAGTGTATCCAATGAAGAATCTAATGAAAGAACATGTTGAGAGCATGTGCCTCAACCCTAAGAGCATACTCCCTCAATACAGGAAAATAAAGTCGTTTTGAATAAAGTTTGGGTCAAATATTGGAAACATAAATTATGAATAATTTTTAAGTTGTTGAGTTTGAAATATAAAAACCATATGAATAGATTTGTCTTAAAAATATTTTCATAAAAATATAAATATATCACTTTATAATAAGTATTTTTATAAAAATATAAAATCAAAGTTATACTTTAGACACCGTATCATTGTCCTAAACTTTTATATACGGAGGGAGTATTTTACTTTGCGCTCTTGGGTACTCCCTTCCATTCGCCGATCCTTTCCCCTCCCGAGTATATATTCCGTGACCAACTAGCAGGTCAACGACGACGAAGGCCCTCGAACCAATCCCGGGTCGGATCCAATAGACCCATTCATTCTGAGCTAGCTCGTCGGATGCTTCCACTGCTTCTCAAGCCTTGTTGAACGACCTTGGCCAGCCGGCCGATCGAGCCGCGCGCGTCCTTAATTTCTTCGGAAGGCAGAAGCTTGGCCTCCTGCGCCCTTGGCAGAGGAGATCTCCATCGATTCCTCCCAGGTTAGTGATCGGTCAGTTTTGCCAAAGCTAAAACCTACTGCGATGCTCGATGGAAATTGATGTAGTTCAAAACTGCTTGCATCTTTTCTATTTTTCAAAACTGAAGAGGTCGTGGCTTCTCTGCTTTCTTGTATTTGTATGGATACACTGCTTCTCTTCACTGTTCATTGCTTCCTTGTATGGATGCCGGATAGACTCGTGCTTTCTTGTATGGATCTAGTGTTTGTATGGGTGGATTCGTTAGTTGCTGGATCCACTTCTTCTCAATTCGCTGCTTGCTGGACATATAAGATAAGATGTCTAATTTTAGAGTTCGAGGAGAAGATTAGATGACGTTGGGGTAGGTAAAATCTAAGTTGCACGGATACAGATATGTGTATCGGTATCGAAAGGATATGGATACGCGGATACGGCAATTTCTCAATATGCGGATACGTTTACTGTTTAAAAATAAAATAAAACAATAATGCAAATGTAAAGGCCTGCCTCTAAAAAGGCCGAGGCCTAACCAGCCCAGTCGAGGCCCACAGCCATCCGTTAGGGTTTCTTGAAGGAACGTGCCGCACTCCTCTCCTCTTCTCAGCTGACCACTTCTCTGATTCTCTCCCCCTCACTCGCCCTCTCTCTCCCCCTCCGATGCCGCTCGCCCCCACCTCTCTCTCTGTCCCTCCGACGCGGGTCGAGGCAGGCGAGGCCGCGGCGCAGGGCCGAACCGCCGAGGCGACGCGGGTCCGCAGCGGCTCTCGACGCTAGGCGCGGGGCCGAGGCGGCGTGGGTCCTTGGCTTCGCGAGGCGCGGGGCCGTGGTGGCACGGGGCACCAGGCCGTGGCGCAGGTCCGACGCGGCACGCGCGCGCCGGCGGCCGGTGGCCGCGCCGGCCCTCCCCTCCCCTTTTCCTCTCAGCCTCCGCTCGTCGCCTGCCGCCTCCCGGCGCGGCGGCGCCCTTTCTTCCCCAACTCGGCGCGCGGCGGCGCCCCTCCTTCCTCGCCCCGGTGCGTGGCAGTGCCCCTGCTCCTTTCGTGCGGCACCAACCGCCGGCCGCTGCTCCTGGATACTCCTAGGATACGTGCTAGGATACGTGTCGGATATCGTATCCGATTTTTTCTTTTTTCTTTTTTCTCGGATACTTCTCGGATACGTATCCCACGCGTATCCATGCCGTATCCGTATCGGATATGTATCCGATACGGGATACGTGCACGCCTCGACATATCGGGGTAACCTAGGGTAAAATGATTTCCCCCCTTCTCTTGCTCCGTTTACTTTCAATGTAGAGCTCAAATAATTTGGCGTGTGCTTGTCATGTACTCATGTCCTAGTCCGGGGTCTAATGGGCCGACTATGTAGACCCAGTGAGTCACTCCGTAGATCCAGGGAGTCACAGTGACTTAGTACTCTCTCCGTTCTAAATTATAGTTCGTTTGATTTTTTTTTACGCCAAGTTTGACCATTCGTCTTATTAGAAAATTTGCGCAAACTCTTTTGTTGTGGTATGCTTTATTAATAAAAGTTCTTTAGTAATGACTTAAATTTGATCATGTTTGCACAAATCACCGTTAAAAGCTTCAACATGAT